>OX579633.1:10284612-10547467 GCA_951230915.1 Antitrichia curtipendula
ACTTTTATAAAAAAAATAAATTTCATAACCAAGGTATATAAAGTAAAGAAATGTATTCATTATTTAAATGATTATGATGAAAATTTTTATTCTTTAACATCAATCTTCCATCTAGAACTAATAAGAGTTCATTTGTGGCATCTATTATATTCTCATGGGAATAATTTTGTTCTCAAGTATCTTTATAATTAGAATGAATCCAAAAAGGATCTTCTAATTCATTTTTTTTTCATTATGTTTTTGGCTTGTACTATCAACAACTTTACATTTTGTTGATAATGTGGTAAAACATACATGAATATCAATTTTTTGCTAATTCCAAAGTATTGTAGTGTCACATTTGCAATATCATTGCCTTCTATTTTACATTTAAATATAATATATTATTTAGAATTTTTTAAATACAATATATTGTAAAGATTTTTTAACAATATTATGGAACTCTTCTAAGCTTTTATGGGCACTACACCACAAATACTAAATTCATTTCTCTTCTACAAAAAAATTCCACTTTAAAATTATTAGGAACAATGCATCTTTCACATGTAATTTGAACATTTGAATATTCTTTTATGCATACATGATTCATATATTTTATAAAAATGGATCTGATAAAAATTTCATGTAGGTTGGGATTCTAATGTTCTTTAGTTTTTTTATCAAATTATATTTAAAGAATTAATTTGCAAAGTATTAGTGCATGCATTGTACCAAAAATAACTTTACAAATGACTCTCTTTTCCTATTATTACCAAACACACAAGCCTTAGCCATTTTTCTTCCATATTCAAGTTCCAAAACATTTATATTCTCAATAGAGTTATTCGTAAAGTCATCCCTAGTTTGATACCCAATTTTAAACAAGCTCTTATACAAATTGGTGAAAGGAGGTAAAGCAACCCATATGGGATATGTAAATGGTTGGAGTTGTAAGTAACTTGTAAGAGCTTGGAGGAGCTCAATCTTAAAATAAACCCATATCCTTTGAGAGTTCATAAAGAACAGTGGATTTCATTATAAAAACAACCTCTCCACCCTCCATTCTCACAAATTGTCAATGTACAATTTCTGTGACAGGTAAACTTAGGTCCAAACTTTTTTAGGCACCATTTCGATGCGAAAGAAAGTTTGGTCCCAAGTTTTGTTTTGCTAGTGTTGATTGCGCGAGCTTTTTACTTTTTCACCTGCTTTTTTACATAAAGCAGGGCTTCAAACCCCAGTTTTACCTCTAAACTCGGGTTTACTTTACGAATAACTCTAATATATCTTATACTTTTGACCTCAACCCTAAAACTTTTTGCAATTGTATCCTCCACTATAACAAACATTCAAGATTATTTAATTAAAAATATTGTATACTTGCCACTGAACTATAGAAATGCAATTATTTCAATTAGGCAATGTAATCTCTTTCAACTATCAAACCAATCTTGTAGTTATAGTAATATTTCTTCATATAGATTAAAAACGTGTATTGATTAACAAGAATAACAAAACTACTATGTTTTTATTTTTTATATATACTTTAGATCAATATAAAAAGTAAAAGAGTGTATTGAGGTAGTTTGAGGTAAAGTAAAAGCTCGGGGAGGTCACTCTGCGAAAAGTAGAAAACCACGTGAGTTAAACTATAGGGTGAATTTTATTCATTGGAGCAAAAATTTATAAATGATGTAGATCTATTTTAGCCTGGATTTAATTCTTGAAACATCATTATATATAAAACAGGGTATTGAAAAATCTTTTGATTTAAAAAAAAGTAGATATCAATTAGTGTGAATAAAATCATAGAAGAAGAAAAATTAATTTTAGGATGAGTATAATCCTTAGTCCTTCTAAAGGATGAATGAAAAATATTATGTTTTAACTATTTAACGCTTTATACAAGAAGATGTGTTAAAAATGAATCATCAAAGATGCTTTCTTAGTGTATTTTGGTACCTCCTAGCTCCTTGTTTTGAATCTCAAATTTAGCCATGACCTTGATACACCAACATTTTTAAATTAAATATTTTAGTGAGTGTAATATGAAATGTCAATTAGATAATAAAGCAATGAGAATTCCAATGATAAGAAACAATTGATGAAATTAAAGGATAGCCCAAAAGACATAATGTAAAATTTTTATTTATTAAAAGAGTGAAAATTGAATCAAAACGTGCATTTCAAAGGTCAAAACACCATTTACAAGCTAGGCTTATCCTTTCATATGCTACACTTACATTGGCCAAATCCCCCCAATCTATTGACTTTTTTGTCCAAGCACCCAACCACCTATGCTTTGGAATTTAAAAAAAACAAAACAATAGCTTATTATGTAAATCTAACCGCATATAAAGATGGCCAACTTGATTCTTCAAAGCATCACTTCAAGTGCAACTTCATTTAAATATTTTTAATAATAGAAAAAACACTTCAATAAACAAATTGACCACATTCTAGTCGTTCAGAAAGTTAAGGGTTAAGTTTGATCCTAATTTTTTATGTATGTTGCATATTTTTATGCCCAACATTCACCCAAAAATCCTTCATTATCAAACAAAACAAAATTCCTAAAGTTTATAAATACTATAGCGTGCCAAAAATTAAGTTAGATTTTCATTTATAATTACCTATAGGGTGCTTAAAATTAAGACCAAGTAGCTTTTTTTCTACTAAAAGGGTCCTTTAAAATCATGATTACTAAGTAAATAGCCTCCAAACAAATAGGTGGTTAATGCACGTGGTTTCAAAACATAAGGGGAAGTGACCTCCCCGAGAGTAAAAGAGAGTGTTGAAGTGGGCTTGAGGTAAAGTAAAAGAGTGTGTTGAGGTAGGCTTGAGGTAGACCTCAAGCACACCTCAACATAATTTTAATTATTTTTTTTTATTGAATTTCAACCAAAATAAAAAGTTAAACATAAAAAGTGTTTTGAGATGTGTTTAAAATACACCTTTTTTTCTTAATAAAATTCATCATAAAAACTAAAATTTGTCAACAATATAATATAAATAAAATAAAAACACACACATGAGAATACAAAAAATAAATTGCACAATCCTTTTATTTCAATTATTCATGTCACATTTTCTAATAGAAGACTTGGCAACTAAGAGCCAAGCTAATCTTCATGCACATGGTCTTCTTATACATTGTCTATAACATGCCCTACATTTGCCAAAACTTCACTATGACTACCATTACCATGAAAGCCTAACACACACGCCCTGAAGTAGGCATGCTTGAATCAACATGATCCATCTAATTCTAACTACTACAATCACTTGCAACATACACACTTCCAACCGCTTCTTCTAGACTACCAAAAACACCTTCATGTGAGTTCCTACATCCAATGCACCTCCAACAATTAAAATAATGGAGATTGAAAAAAATGGAGATTAAATGACAAGAATTGACCTTAAAAGCTGCAAAGTTACTTTCAATATCCTTGGACATGATTATTGTGGGTCACATACAAATTTCAAACACTGCTATCAAATAGTCACAATTAAATCAACACTCTAGAATAGGGACCTATCTAGACATTCTCTTTCATAACACAAGCTCAATAAACTACACCAGAAAATAACTGAATTGCACAACATTACTTAACCTTGCCATATTTTGCAACAAAAAGTCATTTGAAATGCCACACAAGATGATACCAACATTATACAACCCTGTAACACATGAACAATATTCACATACTACTTATCAAATAGAAGGTCCATGAATTGTTGAAGCCACAACAAAATAAACATGCATGTAGCTCTTGTCTAGTGGTTATTTTAGAAAACACTAATCCCTTCCTGGTCCTTAGTTCATTGTAGAATGTTTCAAGAAACGTCACAGTAGAGTTTTTTTTTTTGAAATGCAGCAAAATTTTGTGAGAAAAAAACATTGCTCTTGTTACCTATTTGTTAGTACATTCAACAATGCTCCAGCTTGCTATTTGGGGAAAACCTACAAATCTCTATGTTCTCAAATACACCTCAAATAGATGGTATGTTCTAGCTTCTTAGAGCTTTCACATATAACTCCACGCCTTGATGCCAATTGCAAAGATTGAACTTATACAAAGAGACATTAGATAGGCTTTTACCTTCCAATCATAAAATTGGAAAACCAAAAATTTGGTGCCAGTTCCTTGCAACAACTAGCATCATTGAAATTAGTCAGTCCCTTCCTTAAACACCCATTGTTGCTACTAAAAATAATCAACTATCAACACAACAATATGATTTCACAAACCTTGATGATCGGTTCCTGTAAGAATTGTGGACTAAAAGTGATTCCAATGCAGATTACTTAAAATGCAATGTAGAGTAGTCGACTCTTTTACGACCAGCCATAGCCCCAAAAAAACAATTTGCAAAGCTAAAACTTGCAAGAGGCAAAGAGATAGGGTTCACCACTTGTACCCTATACCACTACTCTAATGTCCAAAATTAGAACTGCCGGCACAACAATTTTCTTTTCCGAAGTCGTTATTGTCGCCACAAAATAGTTGCCTTTGCATGGTTTATTGCTAGTCACTGCTACTAAGCACATTGTCTGCAAAGGTCTCCACGCTATCTTCCTGAGGCCAATGTTGTCTTCCTTGAGCCCATGACTGCTACTAAAATATCGCCAATTTGATTCTTTCTTTTCATATGAAACAAACTGCATTGCCTCTGCAATGTACACTCCATCGAGCTCATCTCTTTGGCCGTCTTGGAGGTGTTTGTATTCATCTCCCTCGTTAACCTTATATTGTTCCCTTTGGAGGAAAGGGCAGGAAAGATTAATTATTAATCAGCCTACTTTAAACTTCCATAGATAATTACTAATACTTTAGGAATAAAAAATAAGTATATTTATAAATAAAATATACTACAATTTAGAAAAAAACACATTCGAACATGGAAAAGTATTATTACACAAAAGTTATTAATTCTTGAGAAGGACAAATCATACTGTTCACTGTATTTTTTAAATACTTTCAAAAATCAATTAAACCTTGTAGTACATAAAGATTTAGATGTAATGATGCAAAGACTTAAAGAATGTACTTCATTATACAAGATTGACCAAGAAATAACAAAAAAAAAATTAAAACATATGAGTTATCATTTCTTCAAAAGACCATTTAAATACAAATACGGAAGGCGAGAAGACCAAGGCGGCAATAGAATTTAGTTGGTAAGTAGGAATATAATAGAAGTCATTCAAAGACTAATTCTAGGAATAAAATTAGTAGGGAGAAAGGTAGTTAGAAAAATTCGGTTTAGACCTATTACCAAGGACAAAATGGTAAGGGTTTTAATTAGTTATCCCATAATCGGGGAAAAAATATAAAAAGAAGAGAAATTTCCCATTTTAAGGACAACAAGAAGACAAATAAAAGACAATTCCAAAGACAATAAAAGACTAAATCTCCAAGACAAATCAAAGACTCAAGACTCATAAAAGACTTGTAACTCCAGCCAATTGGACAAAAGAAAAACTTGTACACAAAGAACAAAAAGAGACAAGAAAGGAAGGAAGTAAATATACAAGCATACAAAATACAAACCAATTGAAGAGACCAAAATTTGGATACAATTAATTGTATATTAATTATTTGTCATAATTTGAATTTAAAAATGAAAAAAAAAAGTGTGTTCCACTTGTTGTCACACTACAAGAAAACCACGTTTTTGGCAATGTTTTTCCACTAACGTGCAATGTCCAATAAAACATGAAGATATCGGAGGACATCTGGCCCAACAAGGTAGATTTTTGTGGATGTTGCCAAAAACACTAGCATATTACTGTAAATCCAAGTTGATGTTATCATTGATGTTGGCATTTTATTTGACATGACTAAAGACATACTAATGTTTTTTGGAGCATCCTAAAAAATATAGATTGCCACATCAACAAGAAGACCAATTTTGACTATTGATAAGTTAGTAAAAATTACTACGGTCTATGATAAAATGTCGACCATATGTGAAAAATTTAGGGGAAGGGGCAACCACATGGCATGTTTTACAAAAAAAGGAAAATTGATGGATGTATATCATGGATGAAAAGAGATGGTCTTTATATAAGTGGGATGGTAGGAAGTGAGACAATCCATATGGGATATGTAAAGCAAGAATTGTGTTAAATATAAAATGTTTGAAACATGATCAAGATGTCTGAAACACCATTTAGATGTCTGAAGCAATATTGAGATGTCTGAAACAACATTGAAATGTCTGAAACAACGTTGAGACTTACAATAGTCAAGTTTCCATATTCTAGTTATCCCATATCTTTTGTCTCTCACTATGGACGGACAATGGACCTCTCAACCCTTAATTCTTACTAACTTTTAATGAAGAAATTCCTTCATTTGTCCATCAAAATTCTCTTGATGGTAGATAAAAAGTGTTTTTTTAATTCTTGTTGAATTCAACAATTGTTCTTGTTTATTTTATTTTATTTATAAATCAATATTTTCTATTGATCTTAATTTACAGGTATGGTATGCAATAAACAATGTCTCCAAAAATGTCTATCTAAACTTCTAAATTGGTGTTTCAGAAAGAAATAATAAAATTCTTAAATGGCATGAAAGTGTGTTGACAAGGCATGCCATGTCAGATTTTGGTGGGTCCATGTCAATTTTCTCCGCATCCACATCACCAACAAATTGGATGAATTTTTTTTCTATGTGGTGCTTACATAGCATTGAACTGTTTGCCAAATGGAGCATCATGGGAACCATGGAAGACCATGTTTTTTGGAATGTCATAAAAAAATGAGGTCAAAAAGAGCATGTATTTAAAAATTTTGGCACATTTTTTGCCCGTCTAGTATGACAAATTTTAGGTGACATCTATGCTAATTCCCTTTGCGACAAAACGAACACCAAGCCACGTTTTTTCCAACATCACAAAAACACCGATTTCTTATAATGTTGATAAAAGCTTCATGTCTTTTTGCCATCTGCCTAGCAGTCTCAATGCGGTCATTTTCTTCAATTGTTGTGGCTTCTTCATTAGTCTTCAATTTTACTATTTGGTTGGCCTCGTTCTCCACCATTTTGGAGGCCTTCTGCAACTTTTCTTCCCCCGTATGCTCTAGCAGTTCTCCAACTCTTCCTCTTGCCTAATTTGCATGAATTATTATACAACCATATTGATAAATTGCAAATCTAAGGTTGTCATGAGGATTAGTAGGTTTTGCTTTGCAAGTAGCTAGATCTTCCGAAGAATGGCATTTGCTAAAAAAATGTTATAGCTGCTGCTTGAGCAATAAGAGGTCCTCTTAGCCTTTTCATTTTTTTGCACCAGCTTCAAGGTCTTTGTTCTTTGTAGGCAATATTTCATTATGGCATTAGATTCTACAACAACACTATTAGATTTTAGAGTGCCTCCATGAGACTCTTGATTAGAAGATATGACCTTTCTTTTTAAAGAGTCGGTTTGCTTCATGATACTTCAACTGTTAGCCCAACATGGAAAATCATGCACCAAAATCCAACATTGCTTAAAAGAGAAGTTCAAATTCTTTATGTGCTTTCTTCTATACAAATCTTTTGCTAGAAAAATAATTTAAGTAGGGCTTGTGCTTGTCAACTTCAACCTTTTAATTGCTTAGTAGGTTGCAATGAACTTCCCAACATCATAATTTATTTGGCCCCATTTAATTTCTAACAAATATAAAGGTTTGTTATCACAAGGCTTCTTTGCATTAAAATGTACCCAAGTGTATTGCCAAAAGGCATTGGGTTTTTTTTTGTTTTAAATTTGGATCTTGGCTTACGGGAAGTATGTTCCTTGTAAGTTGTCATTCCGCTACAAAATTCCTCCTTTTTATGGTAGGAAATTCACCACTTTGGCCTACTACAAATGTACGCTTTAAGCTAGCTACAAAATTCTACCCACAACCCTAAGTCCCCAATGGTAAATTAGTCTCTAACTGGGAATTTGACTCTTTGATTCTAAAACTATTGTGGTTAGCTTTGGAATAAGGTGACTCCTTCAAATCACTTCCATGCTTGCTCTGGTCTTCACCATGCCTGCGCCATCTATTGTTGCACCCTTGCAAAATGAAAGAGTTGTTTTCACCACAGATGTGTGCATCCAATCCCACACTACATTCTATTGTTACCACACTACATTCTTGGCCGTTGGCTTCCTTCGTTGCACTTCCAATCATTAAATCCTCACTCCCCTATGCTTTCGCCTTGTTTTCACTTGCATATGGTGCTTCTACGGACTCTCCTTTTGCCAAATCCCTAAACTAGTAAACTCCAATCATCATCGTTGCCAAAACTTGGTGATGTGAATGTAAACCCTCCTCCATATTGCTCATGATCACTTCTTCATATTCTAGTCTCTTGCCTCCTACCATTACATTGACAAATTGACAAGATCAAGCAACAATCAAACTTGACAAAATGTATGCAATGACAAAAAATGTACATAGTCAACAAGCATAGTGGAGACACTATCCTACAATTTCCAAAGCCATTTCTACTGTGACCAAGCTCCCTTTCTCCATTGTCGGGTTTGCACTGAACCATTTGTTCCTAGTTAGCCACCTTTATTACCAATGGGTGATAATGTTCTTTCATTTTGGAATTTTTCCAAAATTTATTATCTAATAAACATTCGACATTAAGGTAATTTTACATGAACAATTAACTGAGTAAGCAATTTAGTATTGAACTTTTGTGGGATCTTATTGGTAGTTAAAAATAGATTCTAGATTCTTTTAGGGTGCATGTTTTGGACACCGTATGAACAAATTATGAATATTCAAAGTGCTTCAGAAATAGGTGTTTCTAAAATTGACCTTAGACTCTTATGAATAGTAGGAGTATATTTTAGGTAAGAATTTGTAGGGATCAATTTTAGAAAGGGGTTGGAATTAGATGTAATTACATTATTTAATTCTACCATAACATTTAGTAGCCTTCAAACCCACGGCCTATTCTTCATACACCTTATTCATTACATTGAGCCTCCACCTATCCACTTAGCTATTGATGGATCTAGAATATTTTACACCATTTTTTCTTGCCTATGGAATACTCTACACCATCTATTGTAGAGCCAAGGAAGTAACAATGCATGCTACTGAATGTTATGAGGATTCAATCTACTTACTCAATTTTACTTCATTCAAAAGTAAAACCAAAGCTTAACCCTATACTCAAAGTCAAAAAAAATTTAACCTTGTAATGTTGTTGTAGACACAAAGTGTTGAATGGATGATAGAGAATCCTTCCATATAAGATAGAAGTGCAATGGTCATCTTTAAAATGTTGTATGAAAAGGACATATCTTATACAAGAATTTGACCTTCAATTAATGCTTTTGGGGTTTGTTAAGCCAATGATTCATACAATACTCCAAAGGATGATTTCCATGGTCATTGGCTTGATGTTCCAGGCTTCACCTTTGAAAGACGTACCATGGACCAATAAACGCATTCTTTATTTCTAGAATGAACAACAAAGTCATCCATCTAGGATATTTTTAATCCTCAACATCCTTTAAGGGTTAATCCTTAAAGCTTAAGGACATTCTTTTGTCAAAAATCACTTACAGGTTGTCATTCTAATGCAAAAAGCCCGTGCTTTTTCTTTTCAAAATTTAAAATTTTAATTTTTTTTACATATCAAAACTTACATATATATGTGCATATCCAACCATAGGGACTTATATATTATACTAGTTTTAAAACTTGTGGAAAAAATTTCAAAACCTTTAATTGCACAAATTGCAAGATATTGGCATTTAAAGTAAAATAAACAAGATTTTTGGCACCTTTCTATACTAATTAGCAAGACTTTGAATCCTCTTAATTGAAAAAAATTTGTACTACTAATTTTGAGTTATATTTTTTTTATATTGAAAAATTGAATTGAAAGTTTGAAAATTCTTTAAAAAAAAAACTTGATTTTATTTTTCAAAAAATTATTAAGTAGAAGTAGGTCTTGAATAGAAGGAAAAAATAACTTATAAATAGTTCTAAGATAAATTGAAATATATTAATTCCAAAATTGAGATTGTTCTAAGAAGCTAACTAAACCATATGGAGCTTTTTATTTTTATTTTATTGTAAAAACGAAATTCAAAAATACTTTCAATATGTTATTTTTTCAAGAAGATGCTAATGATTGCCCACACAACAACATGCTCTATAGCTTTCACATCACTAATCCAAATGAAATGAATCAAATCTTTCTATACAAGCAAAAATATAATTTATAAGAAATACAATTTAAAAAATAATTTATTTCAAGCTTTCTTTTCCTTTGCTTTCTACTCACTCTCAACCATTTTGAGCTTCATGTGACACAACTTTTGCTCCTGGGCACCAATTGAAATAAAATTTATAATCCCCAAAACTAATTTGTTTTCCTATCATGAAAATAAATTTAAAATAATAATTCCAAAAATTGAGATCATAGGAACCTGCTTGAACCTTCAAGAGTTCTCGAGGGGGAGGACACTTGGGACTTTAGGTGGGTAACAGAAGAAAAGGCTGATTCATAGCTTTCAACGAATGAATCTGAACACAAATCATTGCCATCCATAGGAAGCAAACTGAAGATTAGACTACAAGCCGGAGGATATCTAAAACGGAAGATTATAATTTTCAAGTTAACTCACTGCACGGGAAGCTGCAGCAAGTTCACAAGGCAACGCAATATTCTGCCAACCAGCAATCCGCGGAATTTTCTTCATAAGCTCAGCATCAGCACGTTCAAGCGTGTAATTGGAGTAGAATTCCCTGATGCCGAATACCTGGTTGGGGCCTTGCACGAAACCTTGAGCACCATTCAGAAACAGGTCACCTTCTGATCTCAGTGTGCCTGATGCCTCACGATCGCAATCTCCTGCCTATGCCACTCAACAAAACACACATCTTTAAACGCCAAATCCAAACTTAGTAATGAGAGGGTAGTACTTTTGAGTTTTCACTTCTTAAAAATAGGTGTTAGTAATGTATGGTAAAGCATGTTACATAACTAGTCCCTCGAGTTCATTGTGATGCAAACTTTGACAAAACGCTCTCATATTGCTTCTATCGCCACATGGCATAACATTGTATAACCAGTCAATGGTCCTCCCTCATGTAACAATGTTATGGGTGCATTTGTAGTTAGAAAAAGAGGACGGTTCATAATCATAATCATAATCCTGTCCTCTGCGCTCTTACAGCCCTAATCTTCAAGATCTGATTGATTTGATTTAATCTAGAAGACAGGATTGTTTTATGCAATCCAGGACATCCAAATCTGTAATTTTAGCTGATCTAAGGGCTTAGAATGTGGAGGAATATGGGATAAAAAAGTTCTTACTAGCCAATGTGGATTAAAACTAGTCTGGTTCTCGAGTATTATCAAGCTTACAAAACATTAGCATTGTCTTGATCAATAAGACCCGTCTCAGAAGAGTTCAAATAAGGCATAACTTTTCCAATACAGTTCAGGACGGCAATAATCTTAGAATTTGAAGTTACATACCTTTTCCGAGTAGTACTCGAAGCCTTTCTTTTTGTCTCCAGCTTCGTAAATGCAGTTTTGCGAAAGGATCTGTTTCATCATTGGGAGAACTATCAATACCTCATGTACATGTTGAATGCAGACAACCTTGGAGACTTGGATTTTGACCAATAGATCAACAAGCAGACCGAAGTAAACCTAATGACCCAGTAATTTTGCATCAACAAGGATTGAATGTTCAGAAGGTGGTGAGACAGATAGTGCCGACATTAAAATCCATTTAGGTAACCAATTGTAGAGCTTTTTGAGTATCGACATATAATGTAAGTTGACCTCTGTTGCGAAAATACAAAAGACTCCACGGTAGTCCCGGCCCTGAACTAAGATAGAGGATACTCTTTGCAACCCTTTAACCAATATGAAGGAGTGTGAGATCAGTACATACAGTAGCTGTGAAGACATAGCTTTGGGTACTAAACGAGCTAAATCTATGAGGCCTAAATTTTTATCACAAAATGTATGAATTTCTTATGCAATCGTTCAAAGTGAAATCATTCAAAGTGAAAGGTTGTAGACCACTTTTGAAGGAACAGTACACAACCCTATTTCTTTTCAGATGTCACTGGTTCAAACAAGTATATGAATCCTAGATATGAATAGATGTTGTTGGTAACAAGGCCGGTAAAGAAGACGGGATCACATCCTCAATAGTTTAAGTATCCACTAACGGTTGAAGAGTGTGTTGAACACCCTGGAAATAGGATGAACAAAGGAAGGAGTTAGATGCAACAGTTTTTTCATACCTGGGACTCCACACTTGCGCATACGGCATACACAGACCACCCACGAGTGTAGTTATTGTACAGATGGACTTTGCCAAAGCGCACGCGAGGATGGCGTTGTTTGGTCCCATCATAGAAGCAATGGTGAATGGTCACTCTAATACACCGATCCTCATGGTGCTTCGGGTCTGCCCCTATCAACATGGTCTTGTTGTGGTTGAAAAAATGGCACCTGCAAACACATAACCCCGTGTTGAAGGTAACCAACAAACTAAAGTCTAAGCTCTAATAGTACCACCAGGTGTCCACATTTTGATTTTTGAGAATGTCTAGGTCAAATTGGGCATTCATAACAACTTGAGCCCATCTACTAATTCAAGGACGAATCAAAGTCTCCAAGATGTTT
Organism: Antitrichia curtipendula; assembly: GCA_951230915.1. Lineage (NCBI taxonomy): Eukaryota > Viridiplantae > Streptophyta > Bryopsida > Hypnales > Leucodontaceae > Antitrichia > Antitrichia curtipendula. The sequence goes on from OX579633.1 coordinate 10,297,257, forward strand.
CAATCTTCTTTCTGTGACAATTGACATATTTGCTCTTGAATTGGCACTTGTGAGCAAGCAAAAGAAGCAACATGTTTGTTGCCCACCATTCTCACTCATATTGATTTCATTCAAATCACATCTTGTTATTTTTTATATTGCTCAATGAGCAACAAGATGGGTGCATTCATAGAAGAACTATAAGAATGTTATAGTATGTCAATGTTACACGTTCTCCAGCAGAATGATCCACACACCTCGACACTGTAACGAAAGAAGATTGCCGCGTGATATCAATCAAGCCATCGTCGTAGTCGGACAATGTACAGCGATCAATCCACACATTTCGAGAGTTTGGTTTCAACTGAATGGCGTCGGCGTCGGGGCCTACACCTCGTTGAAATTCAAGGTTGCAGATGATCACGTGCTCACACTCTTTCAGCTGCAAGCCCTTGTTGGTGATCTTGATCCTCTGGCCCCGCCCATCAATGGTCTTAAAGGACTGCACCCGAATGTTCTTGGCTACGTTTATGGTGCCTGACACATCAAACACAATCCACAACGGCTCCGTCTTCTTACATCCGTCACGAAGCGTCCCACGACCTTCATCTGTGGCACATCGAATTCTACAATTTAGTGAACCTGTATGCCTTACTTAGTAAACATTCTTTAGCTCTTGCCAACCTTCACCCTTTCACTTGCAGAATTGGAACTAGTCCAACATTGAGTAGCTTTCTAAACTTGAGCACTCTTCTTTTCCTTTACAACTTGTATTGGATCCTTGCTATGCTATTAATGACAAGATAGTAAGTCAACATACAAGATGTAGCGCATTCTAAGAATTGGAACTAGTATGAGTTTTAATAGCTTTCTAAACTTGAATGTTATTGAGCATTCCTCTATTCCTATATAGCTCTTATTAGAGCCTTCCTATGATATAAGTGAAAAGATAGATAATCATCCAATTGTAGATAACATCTGATAGAATTAGAATAAAAGATTTGGATTCCTAGGTCTTGTAACCTTCATGTGGCACATAATTATATAATTCTGTGAAACTGTACGCCATGTGTAATTAACGTTCTTCGGCTTTGCAACTGTTTCCTTTGGAAAATACAAATACCCTTCTACAGTTGAATGTTAATGAGCTTTTTTCTATTCTTATTGAACTCTTATTGGATCCTTGTTACGATATTTAATGATAAGATAGCAAGCCAACATAAAAAAACTATAGCTAAACAGTTGATAGAAATAGAATAACAAATTTGGATTCTTGGATCCCATAACCTTCATCTGTGACAACGGATTTAGTGAAATCATACGCCGTATTATATACCAAAATTCAATACGTTTCTTTAGCACTTGTAGGCTTATAGCCCTGAGAATATAAAATAACTTCAGATTTCACACTAGATCACGATTAGCTAGCTTTTTAAACTTGATTTTAAACAAGATTTTAGTAAGCATTCTTCTATTCCTATGCAGCTCCTGTAAGGCCCTATTTGTGTTCCTGGTGAATATGCCGAGATACAAACTACAGCAAAACATTGGATAGAAGTAAACTGATGGGTTTGGATTCTTGCGCGCCTCTAAGAAATGTAAAGCAAATAAAAAATTCAAACTATTACCTAACTCGAAATTGGAGAACCGAATGAAATCGTCTAAACCTGCAACCCTCTTCACACTCAAATTCAGATCTAGGGTTTTGAGAATTGACCAAACCTGCAAGCGAAGTGACATGGTAAACTTTGCCGTGAAGTCCACCAATCGAAGCGCTTCCGAATCCCTCCGCCGCACCTGCCAGACCTCGCAAATGCGAATCCGCAGTCGCATACGGTCCCGACGAATTCGAATACGAGACGCCGGGAGAGGAATGTGCCTCCTGTCCTCCCCCGTGAGTTCGCATGCAGTGACTTAGCATCTTCCCGAGGAGCTCAATATGCTTGTGCTTGTGCTGCTTTTCCGTCATGCTTGAGAGCCCCCCTGCAACTAAGTAAGTTTCCGGCGAGAATTTCTTCCCAAAAAATTCAGTTCCTGACAACTCTCCGAGCCAATTGGGGACGGAAATTCAAACTGACACACTAGCCTACTGTTTTTGAGGAAACTTCGAGTGGAAGCGCAAAGATGGGGTCCGCGAATTTCGTTGGGAAATTCAAATTTCGAAACGGCTTCAGCTGAATACGAATTGGTCGGTGTGTTTGGACTTGGGAGTCAATTTGGGGTTTTGTGAGACGTGGCATCTTAATGTGGCGACACGTGGTGTTACTTTGAAACTTATAGAGCATTCTTCGGGTACAAAATCAGGGCCGGGGTGAACTGACCCCCTCGCTCGTCCCCCTGAATTTTTTTATTTTTCATGCATGATTTTTTTTCGCAAATTCTGAATTCATATTTGCAATTAGAGGCCCCAAATGAGGCAGGGGGGTTAAAGAAAATAGATTTTACTCGGCACAAAATAGGGGGCTTTTTTTTATATGCACCTTTGGATGGACTTTGGCAGGACGAACGAGGGGGCCAATTCACCCCGGCCCAAAATAAGGTACCCAGACTATCACCTCAATTCAGATCCTCATATACTTGTGTGTACATTTTTGTTTTGGTATGCACACATAGGCTACATTTTTGTTTAGAGTGGAATTGAGGTGAAAGTGCATAAGAGCCATATTCATTAGCAATTTGCAATAATTGCAATAAACTCCATATTCCATTAGTAATTGGACCTTCCAGGCCGAGCAAAGTGGAATTACAGACCAAGAGGGGCTAGAGAGGCCATTGGATAGGCTATTTGCAATAAACAAACAAATTTCAAGTCAAGATGATATAAAAAGTTGCACATTCCATTGGTAGCAATTATAGGATTTACCGAGCTACAAACTCAAGCCTCCTCCCACGTCTGGAGCGGTTTAGTAATGGAGACCACCTGGAGGGTCCAAAACTGGACCTCCGGGTGGGTAATGGAGACCGGCTCTAACATTCCCCTCTACATCTCTGGATGGAAGGTATATCCTTCTACCAAGATATCTTCTAGTGTGACTTCCCTTTATTAACCCCTAAAGGACCATTGTATTTAGAGGCCCAAAACTGCTTCAAAATACTTGTTCCTAAGGCAAGGTCAAAATCTTTGTCAATATTTATTTTTAATAAAACCAACCGTATGATCTTTTGGTTAATTTGTTCAAAAGGTGAAGTTTTGTTTTTCAACATTTAAAAGAAAAAACATGTATGTCCTATAACTTGTCAATAAGTTGGAAATCGGGTTGAAAATATATATTAAAAAATTTAACCAAAAAACTTTCATCTTCATTTTTAATTAAATTGCGAAGTTAAAGGTGTTATTGGATGAAAGATATAAGTAATATGCTAATAACTTTTGGAAGAATTTTAGAATTATTACTCACAATGGTAAGAATGTTCTAGTGAACAATTAATATCCTTTATTTTTATTTTTATTTGAAAATTTTCAAAATTGAAAGCAAAAGACGACTTCATATGTTTTCCTTCTTTCATTGCCCACAAAATATAACTACTTATAACTTTTACCTCATTATTTGGAATTCAGTGGTTCAATTTTTTTTTAATAGGTATCAATCTATGAAATTCCAAAAAAATAATTAACATTTTTTAGAATTGATTTTTTGTTGCACAATTAGACATTCAATTCTTTTGACTTATGACTTTTGCAATATTTATCAAAATGACATGAAACAAAGCTTTATACCTAGTTTATAATGAGAAGCATCTACACTTTAAAAATTAATGCACTTATTCCAAATTATGAAGTCAATAGAGCCTGTCCAAGTTCTCAAAAAGCCCAAAATAGGCTCTTTGGTCTTTTAGGGATTAATTTCCAATGCTTGAGTGATTGAATCTTTCCATTCTCAATGTAGCATTTAGATTGTCCAAAAGCCTCCAATGAAAATATTGGGGCAATCCCTAGCTAGATTCAAGGGAGCAAAAAAAGACCCTAATATTGTTTAATAATATTATGTATTAATTGGTTGAATTACCTCAATATACTTTGTGGAACAAACAATTGTATATGTGGTAAATTCATTTTTATAGAGGTATTGTGTAGTACTGTTTGTTTGATGATGGATGAAAATATCTAAACAGTTTATGATAATTTATAATGTTACTTTGAAAGGGTGTAGAAAAAAAAAAGTGTATGATGAATGACTTTTAATGAAAATTTGAAAATGATTAATGCACCTATTCATCCAAGAATATGATCAATTTTTGGATGACTATGTTGATGATAGGCCTTGTTTTTTAGGGTTAAATCTCTCTCATCTGAACTATTTAGGAACAGACCAGGTAGTCTTGATAATTTATTTTATTTTTGCAGAAAAAAATGTTCTACAACAAATAAAAAACTAGTTCTACACACAATTGATCTTGTAATGGGACAAGTGTATAGAATATGATTGAGTATCATAAAAATTGGTGTAAGAAAATTGCAAACATGATCAAAATCCATTGTGAGTCATAACCTAAGTCTTTTTATCAACATATGTGATACCTTGTTATATTGTCTTACGTAGATTAGAGTAATATAAGGTAGTTTCATTGTTGTGTGGTTTAGTTACTATACTTAGTCAATCCTTCCGATAATTCAATAGAAGAAGTTTAACCTTGTAACAATGTGGCGGCCTAAAACTATCCGATGGATGATAAAGAATTCTTCTATATAAAACAAAAGTGCAAATGTTCATCCTTGAAATTTTGTATAAAAAGATGAGGTCTTGCCTAGTAGTTTGATCTCCAATGAGCACTATTGGTTTTTATTAAGCAAATGATTCACATGATCCCCAAAATATGATTTCCGAGGTGACCATCTTGGTGTTCCATGGTTAATACAGTGAATTGCAAATAACACAACATTTTATTCATGGATGAGTATTGTTGTATATTTTAATTGCGGAATGATGGAAAAAGGGTTTTTAGGGGATACAATTTTTTGCTTTACCATATAGATTCTAGCTTCTCATGTTTGGTTTATGCTTTTCATTTGCTTATCTTATTGCTTAGGTTACAATATCTTTATTGCAACAACTCAACCAAATTTTGTATTGCTAATCCTTGATTTCTAATGAATCTCGATAGTAGCAAAGAAATTTAAATGTACTATAATACTAATACAATTCATTGCCAAACTTGCAAAATATAACCCGATGAAAACATGACTATACATGTGGTATGTGGATGAAATCATGACAAAATATTTTCATAGATAAACCCCCATTTCCATCAAATTTCCCCCCTTATCAAAACTTTCTTTCACAAATTTTCCCCCCTTTTTTGCCTTTTTTAAAATAAAAAAATTATTTGCACTTTCTTGTAAAAATAATGTATCTTCTATAACTCTCTCACAAACTTCAAGAGTCACTCTTATAATTCTTCCAAAAGTTAATTGAAAAAAACTATGTTTTTACAATTCATAAAGATTAAAATGGACAATTGATTCTTGCAATTACCTTCATAATTTTACTCATGCACAACATTCCATGTATTTAACTTCTAAATGTCCAAGGCTTTTTTTGAACTTCTAAGAATTTGCTCTAAATTGAATAAAAAGCCAACCCTAGACTCTAATGAATGCTGAAGGTACATTTTAGGCAAAGAATCTATACAAGTACGCTTTAGAAAGGGATTGGAATTATGTGTTGTTACCTTATTGACTACTACGAAGGCAACATATACATTTAAATGATGATTATTACCAAATGTGATGCCATCATTAAGGAAACAACCTTGATTTTTAATTTCTTACATACTTTACCATATGCAAAGAAACTATATGAATTCATTCCAAACTAAACCGTCAACAACTTCTAATATATGAGAATGAACATCCCCCCAAAACACTCATTGAACATGACAAGAATTTGTATTAACATCATACTATACAATGGGCACCCCCAAATGCACCACTGACCCTAAACTGCCATCTTCACTCTATTTACATCTCCAAAATCAATTATGTACCTATGTGGAAGAAACACCTTTAGAACCAAACCTTGTTCCTTCATAACTTTTGCATGCAATATCCAAATGTCATGTTCTTTAGTGCATTGGAACCTCCTTTCACTTGCCAAGAAATATGAAAATTTGAACAGTCTATTAATAGTAATTAGGCACAGTAGCAATTAGTGGCGGTTTTGGGGGTACCCACCTCACTTCAGAGAAACAGTACTAAGATGAATGTGTGTTCTGTCTCACAGAAAAATGTCTCCAGGCTGGGCACTCAGCTTTAAATCAGAAGATTTTTACATATTTGCATTACAGTGCTTAGCTTACTCCCATCATGTCATAGGTCATTTAGGAGGAAGTGGCCAGTGCTTAGCTATGCGCTCTATTGCATCCAAAGATAACGTGTTGTTCACCTGAATTCAAACATGCCCACAATAAGATGGAGCCAATCTGACTAGAAAACACATGTCCTAAGCAAAAGTGGCAGGACATACAATTCACTCAGTTTTTCCTAAATTGTGCCAGACGTTTTTCCTAAATTACTTAACAATTCTGGACCATCTGGTCTCTAATCTAGATCTTTAAGAGAAAACTGATAAAAACTGCGGTTTACCATAGTCAAGTTCAGTTTTTGCTTAAGAAATCAGCACATACATGGATCAGAGAAAACTCACCAGTTCGTTATGACGGGCCTTAAAAGCATCACAAAAACGTTGAGCATTTTCTGGCGATAACTGCTCCAAATCGCCCCGAAAAGATGTTATACAATGGACATACATACGACCAAGTAGGCATGCGTAAAAAAGACCAGAAGCTTGACTTGGGTGCAATGCACATCATTTTAAAAATTTATTCTCTATAGACCTCCATCCAGAGATAATATAGTGGTGACTACCATGCAGCTAAATGTCCCAAACAGCCAAGCTCAGATCAGAACATGCCAGCCCATACAATATCAAAAATTGACTAGAACTTACAAGCTGCCATGGTACAAAGTGGAAGTTTTTTAGCATATATTGATTGTTTTCTCTTCTACCAGTGCATTGATTTAGGAACCTTCTCCAAACCTCTGAATCTACAAGAGAACAGTCTTCTTCAGGTAAAGAGAGCTATCAATGGGATTAATACAGATGGAACATACCTGCTGCTCTGCTGCCGCCTTCAAAAGATCCCAAAAGTTTGCTATACATCCCAGCAAAAATCAAACGTATTAATAGAAATACTCTCCACTTTTGAGGACCCTTCGAACTGAGAGGCAGATAAAAGCCACAGGCAATGGCTGAATGCTCAAACAATATATATGCCGGCATCATAATTTCAAACAGACGATTGCATAAAGGAGTGCTTTTACAGGATGATCTCGAAGGTGCATTTCGGAGAAAACAATCTCAACAGAAATGTCAGCATAAGCACACCACGTGATAGCAAAAGCAGGCTACAGCTTTGTAGCGGCACGTATGTTAGAAGTACCTTCATCACCCAAGGATGCAAGTGACGTTGGCGGAGACTCAATACCCTTCCCTGTATTAGTTTCGTGACTGGGGCTCCCTGTATCTACCTGTCCCGTCCCAAAAAATTACCAGATACCAGAAATTACTGGTTGGCAATCTACCTCAATAATCATAACAAAGGATCTATAAGATTATTGTGATTATTGTGAACAAAGGATCTATAAGACTATTGTGATTATTGTGAACGAAAGATCTATAAGATTGATTCATAGATGTAAATCTATGATCTTGAAAAGAAATGACATGAGCAAGACGAACATCGATTATTAGTATCATGAAAAAACTTCAAGGCATATACCTGTTGCAGCTGGACGGTTGACGAAGGAAGAGGAAATCCAGATGGAACCCGCCGGTTCACACCGTTGACTTCATCTGCCTGCCAATGCAAACGAGTTCCAAACTCAAATAGTTATGGCAGGACCTCTATGCACAATTTCTGAGAACCTTGAGGCACAGCAACGAGTAAGAGTAATAAGTTGCAGACAGTAAATAACAATAGTAGAGAATCATAGCAAAGAGAAGAGTCAGAGTAAGAACTATACACAATAAGTGGATGATCTAACAACTGGGAACAGCTCCAGCAAACGTTGGAACTGCTCCTCCTCCATAGCCACAAAAGAACCCCCGCAATTCCGTCCTCTGCTTCCACCTTCCAGCAGATATCAGGACGTTCGAGTCCCTATCTTCTGGTTATGCCAAAGCTTATTGAAGCCAAATGAGGTAAAAACTGCTCACAGAATCGACATTTAGATCAAGAGTGGTGTAGTCCTTGATACTCGAAGCACTTATTCTGACAACCACAAACATCAAAATGAAGTCAGTATCAAGGAATGTAAACATTTGAAGGTGGATTTACAATTCTCGTAAACATCTTCATCCGTAAACACAATCAGCTGAACTGCAATGCCCGATATGCGAACATCTAGGGCATTACAAGTAACCAATCCTAAATCAATAATACCCATGAGAAGCAATAACCGGCACACAACAACCAGAATGAGGTCTCGTACCCTATTTTGAGGGTCTTTACGGACTCGACCCCTCGATGCAGGAAGTTCCAAGAATCTCTTTTAAGCCCTGCACACACTGAGAGTAAAAAAACGACAATACGTCTCAGAAATCAAACACAATGCCCCCTATTTCAAAAGAAAATCCGAGATTTCAGTCAGTCCACCAAATTCTCTCAATTCGTTCCATTCCTCAAACAATCATATCGCCATCCTATTCTTACACACTCTTGAGAATACATCAAACATTAGATCAATCAAAGAATTCAAATCAGTTCGCAATGGTCTGATAGATCAGTCAGAAATTCGGCCAGCACTTCCCCCAGTTAAAAACGAACCCTAATGTGAATCAAATGACCAATTCCAAATTGTCGCTTAAGGTGGGGACATCCAAAAATGCCAGGAATTCCAAAGTGCCACTTCAGTACGACATTCCATGTACCCCTCCAAATAAAAACATTCGCATCAGATCATCAACGTCCAATCGAGACCGAAATCATCGTCTATTCTACCCGAGACTCTGAACTGCACTTCAAATCTTCGTATTAACCAACACCTAGACCAAAACACAGTCATTCCTCCGCCATACAACCCCAAAACCCTATTCCGGATTCATGTGTTACAAGAATTTCAAAGAATTTGGGAATTTGAAATTCGGCAGAAGTACATGAATTCGATGCAATTCTTTCAGGATCACAATCCGTGATCTGTCATGAGATCCGAGAGGTGCAGGAAAGCTTACGAGAATGGCGAAATTGGTGTCGATGTGAAGCTGTAGGGGAAAACAGAGCAACGAAGGAGAGAACTGGTCAAGACAGTTGGTCCAGCAAGAGACTCCAGATTAGGGTTTTCAAGACGGGCACAAAGACGAGCAGCAGAGTGCAAGGGCGTTACCCGGCGTAAACCGCGGGTTTGGAAATTCTCCAGCGGATGAAGAAAGCTAGCCAACGGATGAAAAAAGTTAACCGGGAAAGTACCCTTCATTGCTTCAATATTGTTGCAATATTGTTTCAATGGATTAACTCAAGTATTATAAGTATATAGTTGCATTACTGAAAGTAATAATGCAACAATATAGTTTCAATGGGAGTATTGCATTTTTATTAAAAATATATTGTTTAAATATTACAACATTACACTTTCAATACTATATTGTTAATCCATTGAAACAGTATTGCAGCAATGGGTGGCTTTTTCCCGACGTAACCAACGGATGAAGAAAGCATATTGTAATGCCCAATTACATGGGGGAAATTGCGTGATTGGGCAAGAAACCCTTATAACAACAAAGAACATGCCTCCAAAAGGTATAGGACATTCTCCACGACGGTTATGTAATTACAAGTATTACAAAGGAAGAATGGATACAAGGCATTGTGTTTTCTATTGTTCTATAATCCATTCACTATCCTCGGTGCATTCAAGAATATTTTGTAGGATGTAATTTTGTTTGTCTCAATCTAGCAAATCTAGCAAAATTCCACAAGTAGAAAAAACATTGATTTAAGGCTAAGAACATGTTTCCATCTTGTCTCAACCCTACAAATTTGTTGGGGGCAAATCACTTCCATTTTTTGTTCTTGGAATGCCAACCTTTCATTAATTTGATCAATGTTCCAAAATAAATAAGGATTGTCAAAGGGAGATGATAAGCCCATCACATCCTTCACGTTTCTAATTTACTATTCTTGATTATTCAAACAGAAGTTAGACTCCAAATATGACTAGATGGAGTACTATCCATCAGAAGATGGAGCACTAATCATCATTTAATTAGAATTGAGACTTCACATATAAGTGACCGGTTTTAAAACTTTCCAATATATGCCTTGAATTTTTTTGAAGGGGAGCTATAGGGAAACAAGTCAACTTTAAGAGTGTTGGATCCCTTGAAATATATTTCAATCAAATGGTTTTGAAAGAAAAATGGAAATTGCATATACCGCAAGTGGAATTAGTTATGAATTTTGAAATTGGATCATATAAGATTCTATACTTGTGACATATTGACTACTAGTACATTGAAGGATGCAACTAGCATATGCAATTGTATCTCTACATTAGAAAACCCTTTTAGAGCCTAAATTGTTTTCTGCTCTAACATGAAAAGTTCTTTCAAAGTTTGTAGATAGAGATGGTATTTTCTTCAAACTTGTCACAAGGACAATGATTTGGGAGTACTAACTAGCTTGAGTGATACGGGAAAGGAAAAATTACAACTAATAACTAATGAGCTTGCTTGTACAAATTGAAAATAGATGATTTCTATTATTCTTGACTTTAGAGTATTTTCGCACAAATGCCTCAAACATATAAAAATAATATTATGATTTGAAAACTTTAGAATATTTTCACTAAAATGGTATCAAATAAATAATATAAAATAGCCATCAAATCATTTTAAGTATGGACATTGGATGACCAATACACCTTTAAATTCCTTCAATTCAAAGCAAAAAAAAAATAGTGGATACATTCTATTTACAGGTTGGAGTGGATATGTGTGCTTTAATAACATTAGAGCATTTTCAATGCAAGAAATTTACATTTGTCATTCTCAACACATATTCATTTCAACTTCAACTTCAATGGATCCAATTACACTCTCTACATAAGTCCAATGAATAGTTCAAGGACCAATTTCAAACCACTTTATTTAGAATGGAAGGCAAAATTATGTTACAAATGTAATAAAATACAAGAATCCACCTAAATTTAGAGGACAGTTCCAAAGGCTTGGTGTCATAAAAAAATATTATGGACAAAACTCATAAGGGAGTATTTTGAAATAATATTTTAATCCAATTGAGACTACAGTTTCTAAGTTGCATTGCATTGACAACACCTATTACTATTCATTTTGTGTGTTGGATCCATATCAACATTTGTAAAACTTGTATGAATACATAAAATTTAAATATATTCATGAAAAAATGCATTTAATGAAAATTTAAAATTCAATTAATTTTATATGGATTGAATACTACGTTCAAAGACAATGTCAATAAAACACTAGTTGAGCCGGCCTTTTCAATTAAAAAAAACAAAAACTATTTATATTGCTTGTAGTTGGTAAACAAAAAACATCAATATTAAATATTATTATTTTTTAATTAACTTTAAGTTTAAGTTTAAGAAAACTAGATATATAATATAATTAATTTTCTAATTTTTGAGTTTTTCAAATTGAATTATTACAAGTTTAGGAATTTAGAAGTTTAAATATACAACCTTCAACTTTAAAATTCTATTTATACATCAATTATTAATGTACAAATTTAAAAGTTTAAGCTTTTATTTTTTTCAAATGATGTTTAAATTTATTGATGAATTTGTAGAAAATTTTAAAATTCACAAATATCCAGATTTTAAGATTATTTAATTTCAAACAATTGACAGTCATTGATGGTAATCTAAATATTAAAGTTTTAATGTTAGAATGATACCAAACTTTCTATCTATGCAAAACATGTGAAAATTGTCTATTTGGGGGATCTTTGAAGTGCAAGACAACCTTTCCCACTTCTTTGCACAACCTGAATTGTTTCTTTCTCTTTGCTTTAGGTTGCCAATTTTTGTTGTATCTTGTAAATCAACCAATAAAAACCACCATAGGCTATTATCTTTAATTTAGGATTTACTTTAATCACTTGTCTCTTTGCCTTATAGGATATGTCTACTCCAATAGGGGGTAGAGTCATTTTCTAATTTTGAGAAGGCAAAATAATCTTAATAACTATAAAAGATTGAAATTTGAAGGTAATGTAGGGAGGATTGAGCCTTTGATTTTTTGTGGCATTATTTTGTCCCCTAAAGAGAAGATATTCTTCTTAAAGTAAAAATACTTGCAAATATTGAATGATTTATTACAATATCAAAAAATCTTTGAATATATATAAACACTAAACATGGAATAAACACTAAACTTGATAAAATTTCATTCCAACCATGAATCAATGAATTTGGACCTTAGGTTAACACCTAAAGGCCTAAGGCATTATTTTGTCAAAATTGTCCTATTTGCTGCATTCACCTAAGAAAACAAAAAAATATTTTTCTTAGAATCTAAACATTAGATCTTGTAATTTACTTGTTTGAAATCATGTGGTAAATTTTTCTAATGATGTTTGACCACACACTCAAGTTGAGAGATATTAGCATTCAAAGTTGGAAAAAAAATCATTGATCACTAGCCTACAAGTTCAGATGACTTTGACTACCATTTGTGAAAAAAATTGCACTGTAGACTTTAAATTTAAATTTCTTTGTATTGGAGAATTGAATTGAAAGTCTAGGAAAAAAAATTCATAAAAAACACTCTTAATTTTCATTCTTTAAGAAATTGTTAAGTAGAAGTAGGTTCAAAATTGAAAAAAAAACTAAATAGTTAATAGTTCTAAGATGGAATTGAATTACAATGATCTCAATAGTGAGATTGTTTTAGAAAACAAACTTAACCTTGTCAAACAACGTTTTTGAATAATTGTAAAAATTGCATCCAAAAATGGATCCTATAAGTTATTTTTCAAGAAGATGCTCAAAGTGCCCCTAAAACAAGATCATTCATAACTTTTACATCACTTATTCAAATGAAATGAATCAAAGCTTTACATGTAGACAAAAATATGATCTACAAAAGAAAATTTTAAAATTTTAATTTCAAGTTTTTGTGAGTTTTTGCTTGCTGACTAAATATTTTGGCTTTTTGTGGTATAACTTTTGCTCCCAAGCATCAATTGAAATAAAAATTATATTCCCACAAAGCTAAAAAGTTTTTGTATTTTACAAGAAAGTTTCAAAAAGTTTATTAATCCCTAAAGGACCAAGACTATGTTTTCACCAAAAATGCTTGAAAACTGCCATTTCTAATACAATCACCAAATTTTGGAATACAAATATTTTTGGATACATGTAACCGTAGGTCTTGTGGTATGCTAGTTTGAGAAGATGTGGAAAAAATTTCTAAATTTTTCATTGTATGGATTGCAAGAGTAACATATTAGGCCACAACTTTTTACTCATATTTCCAAATGTATGAAATTTAGTGCATATTAAAGATATACCTCATTCCCACTTTCTATTAAAATTTTAGTCTAAAATATGAAAATTTCCAGTGACAAGTACTTGTCTAGAATTTCTATGTTGTCAAAAAACACATGATTGTCTTTTAGGGGGTGAAAATTGAGGTCATAGGAACTTGCCTAAAAACCATTCTGTCCCACAAAGAAACAGTGAGCCTTCATGGGTTCATAAAATAAAACTATTAAACTTATAGATTTTGTATTTTGATTTTTTGAAGAATTTGTTGAGACTAATATACTATTTCTTGAAGTTGTTCAAAACATAAAACTCCCACTCAATCACTCTTTTGTACACCATATAATTGGAGGAAAAAAATGCCATATAGTAAACATCAATTGTTATATAAGAGAAAAACTTTAGTCCTTTCTGAAAAGCCTCATAGATTAAGACACTTTAAAGTGTAGAGTATGAGTTCTTTTTCTAATGTATCAAAGTCATTAATATTGACTATGTGTATTAAAAATTTACTAAAAATACTTTGTCTTTAGTCAAAAAAATATTACTAGAAAGAATCTTTTGTGAATGATGATTTTGACAAAAAAATATATAACTTAATATTTTTGAAGAATTTTAAATTAATCCTACTGATGTATAGTATAAGAAATTCAAATTTACATTACTTTGCATGTTTTAGAGTATGCATATAATATTACTGGCCTAAATTAATTTTTTCTAACAATAAAGATAAAGATGCAAGTAGTTTTGCCATTACAAATGACTAAAATTCAATAAATAGATAACTTAGGTAATTTAAGGAAATTAACTTTTATTGGTTTTGAAACTTTAGATTAAGCTTGAGAGGTAATAGAAAACAAACAATTATTCCCATGGTAACTGATATAATCATGTCAAATCAACTAAATTAAGTGCAAGCCTTAACCTCTAAAAAACTTGGGGGTTTTCGAAAGGAATTGTTAAAAATTGTCATTTTTTGGTGCGTTGACCAAAATGAAATTTAAAATATTTTTGAACTTTGACTATGCAAAAGTGTAGTAGAGTATTATAAAAATGTGGAAAAAAATTCAAATTATTTAACTATGTTGATTGAAAGATTACAATACTTGAAGGGGAAAAAATGTTAGTCAACTTTGAGCTCTCTTGGAGTAAAATTTTTGCTCTTTACAAAATTAACCTTCTACACCAGCAAATATCAACAATGCTAGTATGTGAGACCAAGGATGCAAGCTTGTGAGCATTGAGCTTACAATATAGGTACCACATACTATAGAAGGTGTGTATCATAAACACCTATGTATCATAAACATCTATAATATGGGTATTTGTAACATATATACCATATAGTCATAGACAATTTCTATAATAATACACCTATAATATAGGTGTGTAGTATTCTAGGCTCATGGGCTCGCACTCCTATGCTCACATAATAGCAACCCTCTGTCAAGTACTACATCTTGTTAGGTATAATCATCCAAATTTCAAAAGCAAATAAATGATCTACCTTATTCTGAATCACCTTACAATGCAAGAAAGTCAAGTGAATTGACTAGTTATCTTTTGATGATTCCTTGTGCAACAAAGAAATTCTCTTTTTCAAATCTAGATAGTGAAAGCTATAAGAAAAAATTTGAAATGTATAAAAAAAACATCAAGATTTTTGAGAGTGCAAATTTAAGATAATAGCATTTGTAGTTAAATAACTTTTTTTTTCATCAAAACTTGCTTAATAAGTTTAGTAGGATTTTGACTTTGCTTGCAACAAGACTTTTGTATTAAAAGTAATTTTTTTAAATTGCATACAACATCATGTTAGTTACACACATACCAAATTTTCAGAAATAGATGAAGAATTTAGCAAAAGATGTCTAAATTGTCTGAAAACATCTATTCATTTTTTACTTTGTATTCACCTATCCAAATTTATGATGTCCCTTGACTAGACATTTGGTCCTTTAGATGTAATAGACACCCAATTCACAATGATATTGTATAATATAACTTTGGCATGTGTTAATAAGATACCAAATTAAAGGTGTTGGATAGAAAGTGACTTTGATGCATACAAGCGTGTGTGAAAGTTCATAGAGTATTAGAAGAAGTAAAATTAATTTTAATATTATAAAATAAAAACTAATTATAGGTTAATAATCAATGATTCCAGAAGGAACAATCTTACTCATTTTACATAAACATGTAAACAAGCAAGACTAAAAAGAAATCCACTTTCAGTGTAGGATGGATTGTGTATCTAGTAATTATAGAATATCAATTTGAATTTACTTTTTATATTTTTTAGTTGATTAAAAGTAAAAAACCAAATATAATTTTAAAATACTAATTAAAAATAGAAAATATTCTTTTGATATTAAAATATTTACAACTATTGTTAATCTAATTATGAAAGGTTTCATTTTTATTTATAACAAGTGAATTGACCTATAAAAATGTCCATAAGTGGTGAGACATATAGGTTGTAATGTTGAAGTGGAAGTTAAGTAACTCATAAGTGGCATATATTAGGAGCTTATTTGTGGAAACAAGTTTTTTGAAACTAAACAATTAAAATAAGCATGCATGAGTTCTTAATATTTTAAAGCTTTAATATCTATATTTGAGTTATAATAGACGTGGATAGCATTATTGTACGCACACTTTATTTTGATTTTTCTACCCACTTGGTGGTTGTCAACAAAGTGTAATGATTCAAAGGTGAACCTTCCACGTTTTATAAAACACAAAGGTAAAGTATCCATCTCTTAATATTTTGCAATATATTTTGATATCGTTTTCCATTAATTTTGGTGTATAACACTACTTGATATAAAAAGTACCTTTCAAGATGCGTTTGTAACGTTAGTGCTTTTAGATCTTCTTCGAAGTACATAACATAGTATAATCAGGCAAGGCTCCTCCCCATGCTAAGAAGGTATTATACTTTGCTAGATGTTTGCAGGGGGCTTAATATTAGTTTATTAAAGGATTGGGTTTGGCTAAGGAGCCAATTTTGTTCAATGTGTGTCTCCCCTTTTGAAGGATGCAAAAGAGCCCCCTACCTCAACAATAAACAATGTTATATGAATAAGAAGTAAAGTTGTAGTACAAATTAAATACTAAGCTCTGTATGAATGCTTGAGATTCACATAATCTAGTAGTCTTTGATAGCACCACTATTCAAAAAATCAAACTATTATGAACGATTGCTTCAATAAGGTAGGTGTCTCTAAAAGCGACCCTCTAATACAGAGGTACATTTTACTTTCTTCAATTGTACCAACATTGTACGTTTCAGGAAGGGGGTCGCTTTTAGAAACCACTGCGTTTTCAACTTCAAAAATTTGTAACTAATTCCACGAAGGTCCAAAAAATAGGAAACGAATTGGATTAGATCCCAATTCCATTTTTCTTCCTAGTAAAATTTACTGAAAATTGTTTCAATAGGTTGCTTTAACAGCCTCCTACTGCTTACCTGTCTTCTGCCTTGTGGCTTCATAGCCATGCCCACAGGAAATTCATGAAATGCTTTATAAAAAGCTCGACAGATTACGTACAAAAACTCATTTGATGTCGACGAAAGCTTTGTTTGCATTCTATTCCCTGGCCGGTGTTCATTTGTCAATATCAGTGTTGATTCTGATTGTTTCTTAGCTGTTTTCCAAAAGTTGCTGTCAATATTATTGCACTCCTCAAGTCATTATTCTTGTCCTAAAGCATGTAAGTACTCTGACAAAATTTACAAATTCACGGTATGAAACAAGCAACACCATTCGCGTAAACTTGGTATTAAGTTATCAAACTTGGATGCTTTTCCACGCCAAAGTTGTGACAATCTATAAGTCCCATGAAGCCTGCATCCAATTTCATTCTTTCGGCAGTGTTTGTATGTAATCAAAATGTTGGGGTTGTTAAGAGTAATAGTTCTAGTAGGCAACTGCTATTGAGACAGTAGAACTATCCCCAACAGACTCTTCATTCATGCTGGTCATACAACCAGAGTTTAGTTCTTCATCTTCTTCTTCTTCAGTACTCCTCAACAAAAGCTGCATTCGCATTGGTCATACAACCAGAGTTTTTCTTCTCCAGTACTCCTCCAACAGACTCTTCATTCGCATTGGTCATACAATCAGAGTTCTTCTTCTTCTTCAGTACTCCTCCAAACAGACTCTTCATTCACGTTGGTCATACAACCAGAGTTCTTCTTCTTCTTCAGTACTCCCCCAACAGACTCTTCATTCACATTGGTCATACAATCAGAGTTCCTCTTCTTCTTCTTCTTCAGTACTCAATCCCATAATTAGTGTGTGTGTTCAAATAGTTTATCGATAGTTAAAGCGTGGAATATTTTTCTTCTCTGATGTATCGATTTTTTTGAATTCTGGTGTGGCATGTGATTTTGCAGCAGTTTGGTGATTACTGATACTGGCCTTGCGACCGACTGAGGGTCAAGCTCGTAGCTAGTATGGATTCTTCATCAGTTTCTCGGCTCCAGGTAAATAATTTGCTAATAAAATAGAAAAACTCCGACTCAATTATATTTTCTGCTTTCAATTCATGTTCTCCATTGATTCATTGGGAGTGTTTTGGTTTAGCTATAATACCATTGATAGACTAACATTGTTTGTATGAAATTTCAATTTAGGAGCTGTTGAATGACGAATTTGAATTTGCAATTGAGATGTTGTTTTGATGGTCATGTGTTTCTTTTATATATTTTTAACGATGGTTCAAATAATGGTAGATAGATTCATAAGGTAGGTACACCTAAATGTGCCACTGACCTTAAAACCACCATCTTTACTCTATGCACATCTCCAAAATCAATTTTGTACCTATGTGGAAGAAACCATTTTAGAACCAAACTTTGGTTCCTTTATAACTTTTGCATAAGGTAGGAGGCTCTTGAATCGCCCATCTAAAGGCTGATCTGCCTTTTTCATATGCTTCCTTGGTTGGTAGTATTTTTAATTCATTTTTCAGAGATAGAAAAATAGACGAGGAATCTAACACAAGTGGTTTCATATTTTTTTTTGAGCAATATTGAATTAGTTATGAATTTTCAAAGGAGATGTATCGTAGGTCCCTATTTGTGACCCTAGGTCTTCCATAAACTGCTCACTTGCAAGATGGGAAAAAACAAAGCCGATGATTGGCTGGGACCCCTTTTTTTCTAATTCATTCATAGCACTATAGCGGTCAATTTAAGGAGCACTTCGTTCCATTCAAGAGCCATTTATAGGGGCGGTTCTTAATGTCCGAGCAATTTCAGAGCCAAATGCCACGTTCTCTAATGCGTTGGAACCTCCTTTCACTTGCCAACATGAACATGTGAAAGCTTAGCCAATCTAATAATAGAAACTAGGCTTGGTAACAAAAAGTGGCATTTTGGGGTGTACCCACCTTATGTCTTGGTGGGTTTGAATGGAAAATGATTAGATGAACTATGTTTATTTATTTTTAAATTGATTGCTGTATGTATTATTGTATACTAGATGATAAACCTCGATGATGGATGGAGAGCCGCAAAAGCATCTGATATTCTTCAAGGAGGCGTTCAACTCACTACCAACAAAGGCATTTCCACTTTGGAACAAAACTATCGATGGATCACAGGGGTTGTTCCCGGAACGTACGTAGTTGAACTATTAATATTGACCTTTACTTGTCACAAATATTCTAAATCTTATTTCTATACGTGGGTTTTTTTAAGCAATTAAAATTCTTTGAAGAAACACGACAATTGCATGTTGTTGTTTTTGCAGGATTTTGACAACTTTGTTGAGGAATAATCTCATCCCTGACCCACTCTATGGCCTCAACAATGAAAGTATACCAGATATAGGAGACGTGGGTAGAGAATATTATACATATTGGTTTCAAAACAGCTTCAAGACCCCTCTCTTGGTACGTTATTAGAATCTTAATCTTACTATTATGAATTGTTTCAGATATAAATTTCATTTAATTACAAAAACAAAAGATTAATTACAAAAAGAGCTACTAAGAGAAAACATACATTAATATTTTATCACTTCACTATGAAAATTGAATGAACGATTTAACATCATTGGATTTTTTTTTCCATTTTTTTTCCATTTTTTTTCCATTTTTCCTCTACCTTGTTGAATATCATTGCGGACACTAAGTGTTCAATGGATGATAGAAAATCCTTCTATATGAGACAAAAATGCAGATGTTCATCTTAAAAAATTTGTGTAACAAGGGGAAGTCCTACACAATAGTTTGACTTCTAGTGTCATTGCTTTGGGTGGTTTTTAAAAATCAAATGATTCACATGGTACCCAAAAGGACGATTTCCACGGTAACAAACTTGGCATTTTAAGATTAAATTTGCATGCACCAATTAACGATACGTAATTTTGTTGGTGTGTTTAGGCCAAAGGTGATCGACTTTGGTTGCAATTTCGAGCAATCAACTACCAAGCTGAGGTTTACGTCAATGGTCATAAGGAAATACTTTCCAAGGGCATGTTTTTGCGACACACCCTCGACATTACGGATTGGGTCATGGCCGAGGGAGAAAACCTGTTGGCAGTGCTGGTTCATCCACCAGACCACCCGGGGCAAATCCCGCTCGAAGGAGGTCAAGGCGGAGATCATGATGTAAGACTGAAAATTCTTATTTAATTTTGTATAAGTACCATGAATTTATTTCTGAAATGTTACTAGAATATATCATATTGAAAGTGTACTGTAATTGTTGTTATAATGTTTCAAAAGTTTCATGTAGATTATTCCAATGTTTGAGATGTTTTTTGAGTTTTATTAGCTATTTTCCTTTAATTCCTATATTGAACCGCTTTTCAAATATCAAGTCTACACTGCATAGGGGTTTTAAGGGGACCCATACTAATTAACCGACATTACACACTATATAAATATCTATTTTTGTTGTACATCAATAGTTATTGAAGTATCTGGGGTTTGTACATCATATTTCAAACAATCTAAAGTTTTCTAAAACAAGCCCCTTTAATTTTTTGGTCCCCTTAATATCCCTATTTAGTTTAGTTATTTTTTCTATTTTTTAATTCCAAATAGAAATTTTATAGATTTTTTCATCTTTTTTTTTTTCTCTTGTTGTTTTCAAATTGCAAACATTTATTTCCCCATTTCCACCACTAACTTTTGAACTAGCCACCATTTTTTCCCCCCAAACATTGGATTATTTCATAAAGGCTAATTATATTATTTTGGGAATTTTTGTTCATTTAGATTGGAAAGGATGTTGCAGCTCAATATGTACAAGGATGGGATTGGATTTGTGCTATCAGGTAAGCAAAAATATAACATATTTGTCTACTAGATCAGCTTTAACATATTGTTTTTCTTAAATAAATAGTAAAATATTAATTAAATTCAAAACTACAAATACTCTACTCATAATTGCTCCCATAATTCTAATTCTAAATCCTTGAGACTATGAACATGGGGTTTTAAGTAGAAATCACATCAAATCACATACTAAATGCTATAGAGAAAAATAGCTATAAATGTATCAATTTAATAATTCATACTTTCTATTTTATTTTAAGTATTATATCAAATTATGATAGTGTGATTAAATGAATAAAACCTAATGAAAATTTACTAGTATTGTATTTACTTGTAATGATTTTATTAATAAATTTTTAGTTGCCCCTAATTTATCAATTCCTAGTTGTATTTGATTTAATTTATCAATTCTTATTTGTATTTGATTTAGTGTTGTAGTAAATGAATTAAAAATTTATAGTGGATAAAAATTAGTACAAAAATCATTTTTTCATGGACAATTAGTATTTTCTAATCATCTCTTTCCATTTCATATGTATTTTTAAAATTATTTTACATTGCTATATTTGTAGTTATGACTTACTATTACAACAAGCTATGTTTTTTTTCCATCCTTATCATCAATAATTAACAACTCTTAACATGCATTGTTGGAATTTTTATAGGGATAGGAATACTGGCATTTGGGACAAGGTCACCATTTTCCAAACTGGGGTATGATTTCTTCAATTTTCTGTAATTAAAAATTTTCATTAACCCTCTGACAATGTCGCACCCTAAAAGTGTCCGATGGATGACAAAGAATCCTTCTATGTAGAACAAAAGTGCAGATGTTCATCTTTAAAAATTTTGTGTAAAAAGGGGAAATCTTGCTCAATAGTTTGACCTCCAACAAGTGCTCTTGATATTTTTTTAACCCCTAAAAAACTCCGGGTGCCAAAAAAGTGTTGCAAAAGTCACCTAGTAGCCTTATGATCCTTTAGGAGTTAAGCAAATGATTCACACAGTACCCAAAAGGATGACTTGCACAGGGACTAGCCCGGTATTCTACCAATAAACACTATTTGACCAATAATTATGTAAGATATGAGATTTAAATGTTTGAAATTCTTTTATCTTTTTTTCATTATTCAAATTTTTTTCTTTTTTGTTGTTGATAGAGTGTGCGGCTACTGGATCCCCATCTTGTTGCAACATTTCCAGTTTCAACATACTCATGGGCTCATTTATGGCTCACCACGGAGTTGACAAACACCTCTACCGTTACCGCTAATGTGACCGTAAATGTCACCGTAACTTTGGAGGGCAAAAATTCAACAGATTCAATCTCAGCAAAACAGACAACTCCTGTTGACGCCAAAAGTACTCTTAAATACTCTCTACCTCCGGTATGTGACAATTTGATATTTTTCAAGTGTATAATTACGTAAAATTATTGTAAGTCCATTATTAATTTGACTTAATGTATAAACGAGAACATTTGCCATGATTTTTCAATATCCATACTATAATCACGATAATTTTTCATTCCTTTTTCTTTCTTAGATTTTGGTTGAAAACCCCGCTTTATGGTGGCCCAACGGTATGGGCGACCATCCCTTGTACAAAGTGGACGTTACCATCGAGGTTGACGGCCAAGAAGGCCTATCAGACACATGGAGCCATATGTTTGGATTTCGCCATATCCACTCTTATATTGATGAAACCACTGAAGGGCGGTACGACTTTGAATTTATCAGTAAATCATGTATTCCTGTTTTGAAACTTACCCCACAAGTTTTCGTTTTTATTAAGTTCATTTAAATACTTCAAAAATTTAACCAGTTATTACATTTGAAGATTATTTATAGTTGTAATGCTGAGTTATAACAAACAAAGTTTTATGGGTTTTTTTGGTTATTATTTTTTACAGGAAATTTGAGGTAAATGGAGAACCCATCTTCATCAGAGGTGGCAATTGGATACTTTCAGATGCTTTGCTACGGCTTTCGGAGGAGCGGTACAATACGGAAGTCGCCTTTCATGCAGCCATGAATATGAATATGATTCGTATTTGGGCCGGAGCTTTAGCGGAACGTCCAGAGTTTTACAATGCATGTGACAAGCATGGCCTACTAGTAAGTTCAAATAAAATTTAAATATATCATTATTAATTTGCTTTAAATTAGTCCCTATTCAAAATCCCAAGGTCTTTTTTCCCCATCAAATTCCACTCAAAACCGTCATTTCATTTGCAAAGTGCAAAAAACTTTAGAAATTGTGTTTTTTTTCACACATATTTAACCGTAAGATCTTGCACTAGACTAAAAGTTAAAAGGTGTGGAAGAAATTTCAGAATTTTTTTATTTTTTATTTTTTTGAAACAAATGGAATTCCATTACAAATCAACTCAAGTATAAGATAGCCAAGCCAACGGCTAGACAAAAACACAAATTTCAGAAACTTTGACCACATAGATTGCAAGATATTTGCAATTGGAAGGAAATAAGTTTGTTGCACCTTGCCTGACTAGATTTTCAAGCTTTGAATCTTGGCTATATGCAGTAGACTAAACTAAAATATTTTTTAAATCATTAATTAATTTAAAAAAAACTAAAATCTAAAATGATTGTGTTTATTTTTTTGTATTTGTAGGTTTGGCAAGAATTTCCTATCACAGGCGATTGTAATGGTCGAGGGCAGCCCCCTTCTGATCCAAATTGGCCTCTTGACCACAACCTTTGGCTCAAATGCACGTATGACACCGTGAAGCTCCTCCGCAATCACGCGAGCCTTGCGCTTTGGTGTGGAGGCAATGAACAACATCCAGCTCCAGATTTGAACGACGCCATGACGAATGCTCTCATCATTGTTTCTCCAGATGTAGGAAACCCAAGTCGCTTTTTAGACGGAACACGTCTTTATATCGAAGGTAACATATAATTATATGTTTTTTTACCCCTTTCATTTTTATAAACTAATCAAATCTTATTCATTGTAAGATTAATAATGTGAGTCTCATTGACATGATAGTGTAACATTGTTGTGTACACTAATAAGTGTCCGTTGGATGATACAAAAATCTTTCTATATCAGGTAAAAGTGCAAATGTTTATGTGAAAAGTGGAGGTCTTACACAATAGTTTGACCTCCAATGAGTGCTATTGGTTTGTTTTTTAATCAAATGATTCACACGGTACCCCAAAAGGAGGTGATTTTCACAATTACCAGTCCGACATTACAAGGTTAAAATGGCGTTACTTTTAAAACTAAATCATTATAATTAATAATGATTATCTAATTAATACTTGTATCACTACTTGATGGTTTTTTGGGGGGGAAGGTTCCTTGTGGAGTGGCATTGCACAAGGGGATGGACTCTTCCGAGATGGGCCTTACACAATTCAAATCCCGGAGAATTTTTTTAGAGAACGAAATTACCCTTATGCGTTCAATCCGGAGGTTGGGAATGTCGGAGTTCCAAATGCGGACACGATTCGAGCTACCATGCCTCCAGAAGCATGGGATCCTCCTCGTATCTTAGCCGGAGAACATCCCAATGCCACGTGGTACTATCATAAGTACATCGGTTATGCCGATGGACAAAACCTCATCCCGGGGCAAATTGAATCGTTTGGCAAATACGACACCCTTGATGATTTTTGTGAAAAGGTAATAATCACTCATAGTTGTAATTTTTTAGTACCTCGATGTAATTCCGTGGTTTGATAAAAACTAGTTAAAACAAGTTCAAATTTTGTTTTCACAATGTGAATGTGTGCTTACAATATGTATAATAGTATCATATTTTGGCAAATGACAATTGTTTATTACTTCATTTTTATTAAAATTCATTTGAAAAAATTTGTATCGATTTGCAGGCACAACTTGCCAATTATCATCAATACCGGGCCCTCATTGAAGGTTGGAATACATGGATGTGGACACACTACACGGGAGTGCTAATATGGAAAACACAAAATCCATGGCCCGGCTTGCGTGGGCAAATGTATGATCACCTTCTAGATCAAACTGGAGCTTTCTTTGGCATCCGTTACGCAGCGGAGCCACTCCATGTGCAATTTAACCTTCTCACGTACAACATAGAAGTAAGTCAATTTATTATGTTTCAAATTTTTTTTCCTTTGATGAAAATGTTAATTTAATAATGTTCTTCACTTATCTTTGCAAATTAATACATGTTTTAAAATTTTATAAACATTTATTTTTAACTCCATTTAATTAGTTGAATTTGAGGCAATTTTTTTACAAATTATAGAATGAAATTGGTTTAGGATTTGGGTTTAATTACGTGAGTATTTTTTTTGTGTGTGTATTGTAGGTGGTGAATACTACAAGGGACACCTTGACAAATGCAACAGTGGAGGCTGTTGTTTACGATGTTGATGGTACAATCCCTTATTCACAAAGGATTACGGGCATCACCATTGAAGCTAAAAAGACTGCAATTATTGACATGGTCCCGTTGTTCAAGACTATCAACAAACAACCGGTGTACTTTCTTCTTCTCAAGCTTTCAAACTCTTCTCAAGCTTTGGTTTCTCGCAACTTCTATTGGTTGCACCCTACACCTGGAAATTACAAGCAACTAGGCCAAGCGTACCGGTCCAACAAAATTGATGTTCTAACAAACGCTACAGCCATCGTAAAAGAAGATTCATACAATATTCAGGTGGTAGTGAAGAATGGTGAAAAGCCAAGCGGTATCAAGGTACTTTTTTTCCCCCATCTGTTCATGTGAATTCTTTTCCTTTGAAACTTACTACTCGTAAAAATTCAAAGAAATTTTAAAATTCAAATTAAATTAGAACTTCATATTTCGTAGATTAAAAAAATTTACATATTTAACTTTAAATGAATAACAGCTATATTCAAAATAAAACCATAATAGTAAATAGAAAACGTAAACATACATTCCAGTATGTGTTTAAACATATTATCATATTTCTTGATAGAAACAGAACATTTCAATATATTAAACAAATTCAGTATGAAATTAATGTCACTTCCGGTGTCACTTGTAATCTTCTATGAAGTATTTGCATAATAGCTTGCTGAAATACGCAAGATAATTAGGTGGTTTTTAATTGTAATTAAGTTTCTATTTTTTTTATGAAAATTTGAGAAAATTGAGAAAAGTGCATTATAATTGCTAATTTTATTTTCCATACTCCTGGTCATCTAAAAATTCTTAAAAAAATAATGTATGGTTGAATGATATGCAGGCACTAGGTAGTAGTGCTCAAGATGGTAAGGTGGTGGCCTTCGCCTTGCGTTTTGGTGTTCGAGATGCAAACGCCACAGGCGTGGACAAACGCATCCTTCCAGTTTCTTACTCAGACAATTGGTTTTCTCTTGTTCCGTACGAGAGTGCCACCATTGACATCTCTTTCAAGGTCTCCAAAGCTCACATTCTTCCACAACTTGTGTTCAGCGGGTGGAATGTAGCTGAGCGAATAGTTCCTTTTTGAGTTAAGGAATTTGAGCGAACAGTTAGGTTTGAAGTTAAAATGCTCCTACTCAGACACCCGCTGCTTGTGTTGAGTGGGAGGTAGTCGAGCAAAATATTTCCTTTCGGCATTATAAATCCTATACTTGAATGTAAGGTTTTTGTTTTCTGCTTATAAAAATAAAGGACTGTCGTTTGATTTTATGTTTCAATTTAACGTTGTCACACCTAGAAAAGAAGAACAGTTGAATGTTACATCAATGAATGTTTCACTAATGCTCTCTTAAACCTTTTCAAGGAGCATGGAAATTAAGCTCCAAGTAGCAACTGTAATTGCATCCGTTGCATCGTTTTCCAAAGCAAAACATTCGATTGAGATTACAAAATAAACACAATTGGATTCCAGCAATACAGTTTTCTCGCTATCTGAATATGTGCACAGATTGAAGAATATCTTTCTGCAATGTAGAGTGCAAGAGAGTGTCAATCTGCTCTGACCAAGCGACCACCTTATGGGTAAAAAGTCTTACTAGGAAAATGTAGGGGACAGAAAGCTAGCAACTATCGTGGTGCCGATGATCGTGTGAGAGTCGCCCAAGAAGGTCCAATCGATCTTTTCATGCTGCACCACAAATATCAGACATCTCTGAGAATTCAACAACGAAGATCAACTCATCAGCAGGAGAATTGAGCTGTAAGAAAGAGTCCGAGACGACCACTTTCAGCGAAGGCGACACGAGATGAAGAGCAATGATACTAACCATGATTTTACGATGCTAACCCTCAGCTGCATCATCAGTGCAAGGGGAGGGCCATTCAAGACGTTCAGAATGGTGCAGGCTTCATTGTATTCCAGATTGGGGAGAAGATTTGGAGTCGTCAAGAGAAAGCACCTGCGATGAAAAACTCCAAATCAGTGCTTGTGGATCTGAAACTGTCTAACCGAAAATGTCCTCCATGGGACGGACAGTCGTAAGACACTTCTGATGATGCTGGTACTTTCGAGAGCGTCATTCTCAGAAAATAGGACAAATTGGCAGAATAAATGGTTGTCACCTGAATGAAAGTTAATATAAATTTCTGAAAATGCCACTTGTAAACAACCCAGGACAACTCAAACTTGTGGAGATCAAACACAAAGCTGACCAATGAGAACAACTTACTGTGGGGTATTCGGCTGACTGGCAGCCCTGACAAGTTGCTGGAACACTTGTAGCTCATTTTGTGGGTCCATGCCTGAGAAAAAATGCCCACCGGAATAAGTCTTGAGATTACCCCAAAGCAAAAAATTGTCAAAGATAGAGAGAAACATCTCCAACCAACTTGATCAGCCTCAAATTTAAAGATTATAATTAACCCATGCAGATGGGGGTGTCTTTGGCGTAGTTGAGTTATGTGAAGCCTGCTAGCTGGTCTCTCTCAGTTAAGACTCTGATAACTGCAGAATACTCTGCCAATTGCCGTTATTGTGGGGAAAATCTCGACTGTGTTGAATCATTTTTGCTTCCTTATCGATCCTGTTGATACTAACAAAGATATAAATATTGATAAAACTATTCTATCAAATGCACTAATGTGAGCTGGCAATAATAAGAGAGACCTTGATTAATCGCATTCACCACAGGGAAGGGGCAGTGTACTAGATCTTGAAGGGAGCCCCCTAGTCTGCACACAAAGAATAAATCATCACATCAGCACTACTAAAGCTTTTGTTGATCCTGGTCGGTGCGGGATTTCTTCCAGCGACTTCTAATTCAGGAAACTTACAATTTCGAGGTTGTCTTTCAAGATCGGATATATGACACACACACACACCAAAAAAAATCGTAAGTATTTGAAATTAATATACCTTGATAGCTTCAGTCTCTAATAAACAAACTCGAAGTTTCGACCTTCCAGAGTTTATTTCAACTTCCAAGTTTTCAATCTTCCCAGTGGATAACATCATAGAAAATTGGTTCGGAGCATACTCCTCAGCACATTCAAAATTATATATGCGTGCAGAGATTGATTCCCCAAACTACCTCTCATTAATTCAATATGAGTACCAGACATTCTATGGAGGAACCATGTTATAGACTAACCGTACAAAGTGGAGGGAAAGAGCAAGATGGATCTGAATGCAGACTAAAGAGCAGGTGCATGCAAAATGAGAATAATCAAATGGCTTTAACAATGTAAAAAATTTGAAGAGTTGTTTGATTTCATGCATGATAAAAATTGTGGACTCATCGTAGGGAGTGCTAGCATGTGAGCATAGAATCTATGAGTTCATGAGTTTAAGAGTCTACATTATAGACACCTTCTCTAGTTATAAATGTCTATGTTATAGGTACATATGTTATAAACACCTTCAAATGGTTAGAGGTACATATCTACAATTAAGTTCAAGGCTCTTAGGCTCACGTCTCTGCACTCACACGCTAGCATCATTGCTTGCATGTCTTGTGATATTCCTCTAGAACCCCAGGATTGGTACAGAAAACAGCGTTTGCATCGGCCAATGCGTCAGTTATAGCACTTTCTAGGTCCTCTACCGTGTCGGGTATCTGCATGAAAGCGTCAAGTTCTTAAAAAAACAAACCACAAATATTTCCTTCGGAATCAAAAAACTATCCACACAAACTTCCCTTGGTAACTTACATCATATCCAAGCGATTGGTGAGAAACCTTTTCAAACTTTCAAAACATACTTAAATACGAGTTGATTTCAGTCATTAATCTGTGACAGCAAGTGATACTTCTCTAGGTAATACAACGACCAACACATGTTAGCTTAGGATTCTTGTAACATGATTATGTTTAATTTCAATCTCCCCACAATCTCAAGCACAAGTAATGCATTAAGAATTGAGGGTACTAACCACCTGTCTGAACATACCTTGAAGCTTCTTTGTGATTGTCCCAACTTGCTCTGCATCAATTTTAGCTGTTTCTTGGATTCTTGATACCTCTATTTTACCTGACAAGAATTGATTTTTGTAACTATTGCAACTGACTTGTAGAAAAAACTATGAGCAGAATCATACATTTGTTGAAGATGAGTGGGTGAACATAATTTAGCATGCTTTGAACAGACAAACAGATTGTATCTGGTGCTTACATAGGACACGACTCGGGAACACCAATGTATGTTTGGACGAGGATCATTTGCTTTTGAAAGGCCACAAATGACACATCAACCACTCGGAATTGTAATATAAGGTCACTTGTGGTGCGATCCATATCCAACTATCTGATTCTTCAAGACAGGAAAGCTCATTCAGATGTTATAGAGTACTTTAATGTATTAAATACCTTCAAGTCCACCTCAACTAATGCGAGCAGCTCCAAGATAAGCTGTATCTTAATTTTTTGCAAATTCTTTAACCAAGTCCTGCAGAAACCAAGTCCAGAGTCTCAAACTCTTCAAGATATAGCCTCCTGAACAGACTAAAATTTGAACAATAAAACACCTAGACAAGGAGGTGATCCTTTATACCAAAATTTTATACACTAATTCAAACGCACTGTCTTGGGGAAGAAACTGGAGGAGAAACAACTCAGCTAGCTTATCAATAACAGACAGGTGTATAGCGATTACAGAAAAGCCACTTCGTTGTGCATCATGAAATACACCTGGCTCCTTCAGCAACCTCCAGTTCCTACATTCACCTCAGAATTATCCAGAGATCAATTGCAATAAACGGGACGGTAGTCTAGAAAATTCACATGAAGTTGACAAAATGACAAACCAAATTTGAAACCAACAAAAAACCTGGGTGAGATTGTTGATTTGAATGTTGAACCTAGAGACAACCTCCTGAACGTCCTTCTTAGACGCCGGATGAGAAACATTATTCCCTGCAGTGGAATGTAATTGCATAACCGTAAGTTGCTTCAAGAAAATCGTGTTGAATGATCTGAATTTATAAGCGTACGTTTCATGACCAGATGCTGATGTACTGAATGGGCACTAGAAAGGTTAGTAAAGACCTTCCAAAAGCCATTCGGACTTGTTTTGTTTGTCGATTCTGCGGGTAATTTTGATATAATTTCCAGAACCCTGACCCTGCAAGGTTATTCTGATCCATCTCGACTCCTCTCCTCGTTTCACGAAATCCCCGATACACGAGGCATGCCCAAGCAGCTGCTCAGGAGAAACTATATCACTAACTCATGTATTACCTCAAATTAAAGGTACTTAGTTCACTTCACTTCATCTGTTGACAAACTAAATGGTGTTTACACTACATACGAACATCGTTTTTTCTTCATTTGAAATAAGGACAGAGGCATCATGTCAAATCCAGACGAAAGTGGCAAGTACTAACCGATGGTTCCCCAGCTAGTCCGATACCGATTGCACAGACGAGAGAAGTTTTGCCGGTACCATTGGGGCCGGTACCATTGACAAGATTGAGACGCGCTCCAGGCCTTGACTTCAAATGTGTATAGGTCATGAAGTTATGAACCTCGATCTCTACGATATTCCCTGGGAAAAATTCATCTCCTGCCCTGCTTCCCGTCAAAAAATTCACCAGGTGTTTTGAGTCACAGCAAGAAACAAAAGATTGCACGACCCAATAACAATCCAAGCACAGTAGAAGATCGAAAAAGATCGATGACGAGCTAATTAAGTATCCCGCTAAGCATTTTCATCAGGCCGGGCACAAGTCACCTAATCAAGAACGTAAAAAAGAACTTATAGAACCTTAGATTGTACTAACCTTCACCGCCACTCCAAAGAATTACTAACGGAAAATGGAATATTCTTGTTCTTTGGTCTCTATTCGGTTAAAAATCTGAGCGTAATGGAGAGTTTTATGTGTAAAATTAACTTGAGTTTATAATCTTGAAAAACGGAATTGAAAGAAAAGCAGTCTAGGGCAATCAAAACACAATAGAAAAATTATGAGAACGAGAGCACTCCTTTTCCCGGTAACGCTGTTACTACCCCAGCAAATTCACTACAAGTTTCCTCCCACTCGCAGGCAGAACGCATGATTAATCGATCGCACCTGATAGCACTTGGATTCATCCACGTTTCACTTCGTGTATCCTCAGGCATTGATTGCACACGCCGCTCCGACCATGTCATAGTGCACCAGAGATCCCCACGCAAATTCCACTCACCAAAATTCACCGCAAGAATGTCCCTTTGCTAATGAAACACCCCAGCCCGTTCTCTCAAAGCACCAAAATTAAGGCAAATGGCAAATCACTCATTCCAGGCGCCACCGAAAAAATTGACTATCATCAGCACTAACGAGTCCTTCTAAAGCACCTCTTCCGCTTCCAGAATCCACAATACAATTCCGAATTGACTCCTCAACGCTTGCGATGTACCAACGCCTAATTCATTGCCTCTGATTAGAACCTAAAAATTCACCGCAAACAACAGAAATCTCGATGTCCTCGCAATCTTGAGAAGCGCGCTCAAAACAATCAAGCAAACAACCCGACAGCATCACTCTTTCCTGCAAATCGACTGCGACATGCAGCACAACAGAGTGAGTGTAGCGACCAGCAAACAAGGGAAGAAACTTTTTCCCCGCACTATATTCTGAAATCTATGTAGGCATAAGATAAAGGGAAATGTCTCGCCTGAGGCGGGAATGCGTCAGTTTGAACTCATCACAGGGTATCAACGTAGTATCGGCGGGTATATTTGCACGGATGGAGTATCATACTAGTAGGGTTCACATACCCATGAATGTTTGATTCTACTATTTGGATGTCGAAGGGTATCAATTGAGCTCTCGTATTGTTCTGTTTTGGTCGAAGGGTTTGCTTGTGGTGCTCACACGGACACCGCCTTTAGTAGTGAGGTGCGTGTGTTCGTCTTCGACGGGGATCCCTTTTTGTTGCGAGCTTCGGAGCTCTGTCCGTGGCGGTTCTGTTGTGCTCTGTGTGTTTCGGGGTTTTCAAGTTAGGGTTGGGAGCGTGGTGCGGCACGATGTTGGCGAAGGGGTTGGCGCGGAGGTTGCCCGCGCTTGCTCGTCTCGTACAGCCCTCGCAGGGCGCTTCATCGGCTGCGTTTTTGGATGTGACCAGCTTCCACGCCAACAAGGAGGATCGTGTGGGTAACAATGAGGGCGTGGTGGTTCCTTCGGGATTTATCCCGCTAAGCCGATCGTTGTCCTTCTCTCGTGGTAGGTCTTGCATGCTCACCTTTTCTATGCGGTTGCAATTTCCGGGTAGCTGTGATGCCTTTCTTTTTCTAGAAGTAGGGGATGCACCGTCTGGCTTTTATGTCTGTCGAATGGAGATTGTAATTTTTGTCAATGGTAGGGAGCGGTCGCATGTTGGGGGTGTCGTAGCTTATGGTCTGTATCATCGATTGTTATTTGTCCTTGGAATCGGAGGATATTGTTGTTTCTCCCCTTGAGATGCTAGAAGGGTGTAAGGCGCGGAATATTGAATTCTGTCTCTTTGTCTTTTTGAATTGGCCGAGGTTTGATCTGAGTGACAGTATGAGATTCTGACTTCGTCGACTTAGTTGGCTACTTCTCATGGAAGAGTTGGTATTCTTGATTCACGTAGCCAGATCAAGGTTCGCAAAGAGGATCTTTGGTAATGATGAAGTTTGAATATTCCAGTTTGTGAGCGGGATGAGGTTGAACATTATGGTGACCTAGTCTCGACGACATAGTGAGTGCCTAAATTCTACGAAATCTATAGCGACCACAAATTCAAGGCCTTTCAGCATAAATTTAAAATCGGGAGACCCTACTGATCTGGAACAGCGTTGGCAGTACACCTTCTTGAGGCCATGTAGGTGTTGCATCCTACGCAATAGTGGGATGAAGCTGGCACTATTTTAATTTGTGAACTTAGGTCAGATTTTTAATATAACGGTCCAATTATTGTCGAAATAGCTACTGTCAACATGGCAGACTTAGACTTTAGAGACATACGTTGGCTAGAGATTCGTCGGTGGACACATTGAAGGATACTCCTCTGGTGTCTGACAAAATTTGCGATCCTTGAGAGAAAATTTTCTGGGGACGAGAAGGGTCAAGTCTTCTGAACTGACAGATCAATTCTTTGGTTGCTATTTCGCAGGATTTGCGTCAGACGCCCTGGCGGGGACAGCCTCAGGTACCGCAGCAGTTCCGGCCACTGTAAGTGCATTGAAGAATCCATCTAACGAGATCACATACGACGAGCACACACATGAGCGGCTTGCTCCAGGAGATCCCGGCAAGAAGGCCTTTACTTACTTAGTCCTCACAGGTACAACTTTGTACTTCTTCTGAAAGTTTTTCAGGATGCCCTGTGCATTTTCCTTGTCTACTGTCTTTTACCAGGAGAGCAGTAGTGTAGACGTGAGGTGAAGATTTGTCAGTTTCCATGACCCCCATCCCTTTCTTGCGGTGTTTATCGTCTTCTTCATCGCATCTGCACGAATCAATCTTTAGGCTATTTGCTTTTGGATCTTGTGTTCTGACACCTTTCATTACAATTTCCAGGCGGACGCTTGATCTATGCATCAGCTCTGCGACTTATGGCGCTGAAGGTGATTCTGTCTATGTCCGCCAGTCGAGACGTGCTGGCGATGGCGTCATTGGAGGTGGACCTCGCCAGCATTGAGCCGGGGTCGACAGTGACGGTGAAGTGGCGAGGGAAGCCCGTGTTCGTGAGGCATCGCACGGAGGCGGACATCAAGTTGGCAAACTCGACGCCCATGCACGAGCTGCGAGACCCGGAGGAAGACTCGGTGAGGGTGCAGGATCCGAAGTGGTTGGTGGTGGTGGGCGTGTGCACGCACTTGGGGTGTGTGCCGTTGCCGAATGCCGGAGATTATGGAGGCTGGTTCTGCCCGTGCCACGGGTCTCACTATGACATCTCAGGACGCATTCGGAAAGGCCCCGCTCCCTACAACCTAGAAGTGCCAACCTACAAGTTCATGGAGGAGACGAAGCTGTTGGTCGGTTAAGGAAGCGGTCCGGCTGCTGTGTTTGGGTTCCCCTGAGCAGACGAAAACTCTTTGAAGGCCTTGTGGTGGCCTGGGTAGCCACCATGAAGTGAGCAGCTTGTCACTTTGATAGACTTTTAGGGGTGATGATGAACAGAAATAACGACCTGCCAATGGAAAGTCGATTTTAGGAGTTTCTTGTTTCCCTGTTATATTCCAACATGAATGAGGATAATGTTATGTCTAAATCGTTCAGCTGAGTTACTCAATTTTGAAAATAAAGTCGAGCTACGGCAATCAGTTGATCTTCGTAAAGCAGCTGCACAATTAGGCTATGAGCTGTTGTGGTGCCTGTGTTGTGAGTTCATCGTATTATGCATCCAATTCGATGCAAATTTGTGAAGGAGTAGGTGTTTTGCAATTGTTGAACAACCGCCATGCTGAATCTTCGGGTTGGGGAACACACTTAGGCCCGGTTTACACCAGAAACGAGGGGACCAAAAAATTGAGACATCCTCCTTTAGGGCTATGCATGACCTATGAATTGGTGTGAACCGAGAAGTGGACATCTATGACAATTTTATTATTCTTTTTTTTAATATTAAAAAATAGTGCTTTGGGAATCTTAGTCAAATCCACCTATTTGAAGTGGATTTGATTATAATTTTCGGGGACTCTATATTTGAGGTTTTTTCTACTATGCAAGAAAAAAGTGCAATGAATGTCATTGGATCTTCTTAGAGACCTATGACTTCTCATTTCACAATATAAAATCATTTTTTAATAATTTTAGCCAATCTTAACCTTCAAATATTTTTTGCCCCATCTACTTTAGATCTAGTATAAACTAGGCCTTAAGATGCGTTTGCACTTCTCAAGAAAGCCCTTAGAAAATAGATTTACAAAAATTGAGTCTATTGAATCTATTGGGAGTCCACTTGGGAAGATGAGAAATAACTTGGGTGTTTGCACTTGTAGCCTACCCAAGAAAATCCAAAATTTTGAGCATTTTTATTTTCCAAGACGGAGCTTAGAAAAAGTCCAAATTGGACCAATGACAATGTTCTATTTTTTATTTTAAAGGCTTAATCCCAAGTATAAGGCATCCAAGAGGAATTAGTATTGGGTATTTGTAAAGAACTCCTATTTTATGTCCAAGTAATAAACCAAATTTGTTAGTAAAACCACTTGAGTTTCCTATTTCTAACTTGAATAGATTATCAAAGTGGCTATTCATGGAGGCTTTCTATTCATGCATCACTATTTATTGTTCCAAGTTTCCAAATGTGTTGTTTTCTATTGAGTTTATGACCCATTGAAAGAACCTATAGCACGTTGCTTTTGAAAATGTATACTTCCTCCGTCCTGAAAATGAATCTGGTGTTTCTTAGAAATGGCTAGATTAATGCGTGAATAGCTCCTATTTTCAAAGAATTGCATAGTCATTGTAGCTTCTACTAAACCCCACTAGGCATGAAAGAATGGAAGTCAATAGTGAAGTGGCGCATGTTGAAAATAGGCGACAAAATCAACAATTTGTTTCCCTTTTAGGAATTGCTCTAGTGGTATCAATCTTGATCATTCTCTGAGCAATGTTGGTGCAGTGATGTCCACTAATGTCTTCTATATTCAATTCCGACAATGTCATGTGATTCAAGTCCAGGAAATTCTCAACAAGAGATTTGTTAGTAGCAATTTCATTATAGTTGTGGGTTGAATTTTTTGCCTTTGGTTGGATAGAGGTTGCGTTTCAATTCTTTTTGCAAAGATTAAATTGCTATATAGTCTCTAGAGCGTAGTATCTACAAATTCTTTTGGTTCAAGGTGTTTG
Source organism: Antitrichia curtipendula (assembly GCA_951230915.1). Taxonomy (NCBI): domain Eukaryota; kingdom Viridiplantae; phylum Streptophyta; class Bryopsida; order Hypnales; family Leucodontaceae; genus Antitrichia; species Antitrichia curtipendula. Next base: position 10,333,237 of record OX579633.1, read on the forward strand.
AACTAGCTTTAGTTGTTGTCCATCAAGTTGTGGAGAGCCAATTTTGAATTTAATTGGGGATAAGTATATCCAAAAAACCCAAGTTTATTTTGAGATGGAGGGAGTAACATATATTTCAAGTAGAAGAAATTCAGATTCTATTTGCAGCATCTTTTTACTACAATTTGCTAATCTTGAAATGAACAAAAATTCCATGATGTTGTCATACAAAACACCTTTAAACATTTATATTGACAATATAAGGTGCCACTACCTTATTTAAACCTTGAGAACAAACAAAATAATCCCACTAAGGTCAAATAGTAAAAAGAACTCTAATATACTTCCCTCTAATTTCAATCCTCTATTATAATGGGATTTATTTTATATGTCCCTCTCAAGGTTAAGATATTTTATTTTGATTTGAATGTTCCTGTTAATGAAGATTCATAATTTTTTGTCTAATCAAAAGGGACAATGAGAAAACCACTTGTAAAAAAACTTTTATGTAAATATTTCTGTCATATTTTGCCAACTACCCAATTTTCCATAGCTAAAACACAATCAATACGTCTCTAATTTGATTGTTCAAGTGACAATCATATTATGAGTCAAATAGTTTAATCCCTACAGGTTTTTGACTATGTTTTCACCAAAAATGCTCCAAAACTGTCATTTCTAGGACAACTACCAAATTTTAGAAAAAAAAAATTTGGACAAATGTAACCGTATGATCTTTTAGTACACTGGTTTGAAAAGATGTGGAAAAAATTTCAGAAATTTCCGCTATGTAGATTACAAGATATTAGTGTTGGAAAGCACAAAAAGTCCTTTTTTTACCCCTGCGAAAATCCGGGCAGCTGCACTTCGGAAGGCCACATTTGTATGAAAAAATGTCCAAAATGGTTGTAACTTTTTGGATTCATTTTTCAAGTCAAGTTGGCTAAATTCTTGAATTTTTTTATATAATTTGCAATTGTAAAACATGTAGGAAAAAAATAGTAAGTAGAAAGAAGTAGAGAATGATTAAAAATACTAAATTGTTAACAATTTATTTATGGAATTGAAAAATGTCAATCCCAATGGTTGTAATGTTGAATTGAAAAACATACACCCTATTTTTTTACTTTTTTTCAAAAATATTAAAAATTGAATTAAATAAAGGACTTCAAAGTTTATTTAGAGTAGCAATTCTATAACTTTCCACAAACTATCCACAAACTAAAACTCCCATAACTTTCATCTCATTAATCAAAATGAAATGATTCAAAGCTTTCCAAGTACATATAAATCTAAAAATCCAATTTCAAATTTTTATTTAAAAAAAAATGATTTTTGAAGAAGTTTTTTAGTTGCCCGGGCTGCCAACCTAGCAATGAAAACTACATATTATATAATAACTTTTGAACCATGTAGTCAAAAGTTACGAAAATTGTTGAGCCTTAAAGCTACTCCATGGGAACATGTTGTGTGAAAATTTCAAACAAATAAAATAAAAACTCCATTTCTAAGTACCTACCCAAGATTGTTATGTTGCCAAAAAACGCAGTTTGGTTCTTTAGGGGGTAAATGTTTGACAAGTGTGTTATGCCAATCAAGTGAAAAGCGTATGCAAGGTATTATAGATTGAACACCATTGGAGAAAGAAAAGTTAGATTAAAGAGCTATGAATCTAAAGCCTTTGAATAGGCCCTTTCCCACCAGTTCCTCAATGCCATTCATCATACTTCCAACTTCTTAAATTGAAAGAAACAAACAATCTTTCCCTTCAATCCTTCATCTAACTGAACAAATGATCACTCTATCATTCATAAAATAATTTTTGATCTCCAAAATAACTAAATTGACCTATTAATGTTCAACTACTTGAAATTTATGTTTAGTCCTAGGAGGTTTAGTAGATGTTTTTTACTTTCACCTTCAAATCAAGTATTTATGGTTTTTAGTCAAACTATGAAAACAACATTCTTTAAGTAATTTTAAATTTACTTTGTAATTATAAAAATCTCTAATATGGTATAAAGAATTTCATTGCAATAGCAAGTTCCAAAAATCACATCTTCCATTGCTCTAGTCAATACATTATAGTTTTTTTAATTTCAATTCAAAATCAAAATTTTATATGGAAAATACATTCCTTGTTCTTTATTTTGACATAGAATCTATGTCCAAAATTTTTTAATTATAAATTAAAAAAATTAGTTGAACTTAATCCTTGATGTGTTCAAAAGGATCATCATTTAATGCAAATATATAATTTTGAAACTACTTACTTTTAGTTTTCAATTTCATCTAGGAATTAAGCTAAAAACTTTAACCCACTGGTGGATACACTATTTTACAACCAATTAATTGTACAAAATTTTAATTTTTTTGACAAAAAATATAAACGAACTAAGAAATATTGAACAAAAAAATGATGCAAATAATTGCTATTTTTATTTGAATTCTACATCCTCAAAAATACATATTTTCTATAATTAACCTCTTCAAAATAATTTTTAAAAATTTTGAGTAATAAAAAATCGGTGACAATAATTATTATTTATATTTTAAAAAAGACAAATTCAAGAGTTAATGTTTCTTTATTGTTTCAAACTCTTAGGATGTGAGGAAATTAAAGAATGATAGTAATGATTGTAATTTGCACCTATAAGGAGAAATATGCAAAATGTTTAGAAGAATGCTTTCATCTAAATATTTAGGTTGTGTAGGCACACATTATTTTTCCTAGATCACATCCAGGTTTAATTTGTGAAAAATTTAATAAATCTCAAGTTTTATGATTTGTAGATGTATTAGTTGTGAACAAACTTACATTCATTGGTTTGAGATGCCATATACATTTTAAATTCAAAAACTTGGTGTTAGACATTCACATCTTGAAACTTTATATCTATTATTTTCTGTTATAAAAATTCAGCATTTAATTTTTTTTAAATTTAATTTTCTAATTTACTAGAAAACGCTCTGCTCCATTTTAATTTGCATAGAAGTAGGATCATTCCAAAACCTTATTTTACTCCTAACTGCCCAGTTTCATTCACTAAAAGTGCATATAAATCATCCCTTTCAAGCTCTCTTTCAAATCCAAATGCATTGACTAATTAGATTCATAGTAGTATTGGATCAAGTTTATGTCCTATGTACCCTTCATACAGTGATTCCCCAAAGTGGTTGGCCACCATATAAATTGCTCTTATAAATTGAGAAATTGGAATTATGAAGTGAAATTTAGACATGTTGTACAAAGGGTATTCTACCCTTGCATGCAATTTCACTTAGAATGGACTATATATTTAGACTTATTATTATTTGAACAAAAAATTTATATAAAAATGAATTTTTTATAAAAAGCCAAAATATTTCATATTTTTATAGGAAGAATAAACATCTTCACTAAATCACATGTTACAAATTTCATGAATTTTGGATCTTTTTTAATTGAAATTTGACCTCAAAATTTTTCATCTTTTAATTTTTCATTTCATAAATTTTAAAAAAAATTAAAAATTAAAAGCCACATCAAATAATTATATATATCAAAAATCATTTATTTTGCAATTTATGAAGTGAAAAATAAAAAGTCAAAAATTTGAGGTCAAATTTCAATTAATAAGATTTCAATCAAAAAAAAAAAAAAAATTTATGAAACTTGTAACATATGATTCTAGTGAAGATGTACATTCTTCCTATTAAAAAAAATAAAATATTTTGACTTTTCACAAAAAATTCATTTTTACATATAAATTTTGTCCAAATAATAATAGGTCTAAATATACTCCATTCTAAGTGAAATTACACATGAAGGTAGAATCTCTTTTGTACAACAACATGTCCAAACTTTACTTCATAATTCCAATTTCTCGATTTATGAGAAAATTTTATATGATGGCCAACTACTTTTGGGAATCACTGTATATATTACCTCAACTTTATTTTTTATTTTTAAAAATCATTCATTTCCAACCTCCTACATGACATGCAATATTCAAATTTATTACATTAGTTTTTAGAACTCCTTATCCCCTAAGAGAGCCTAGTAGGAGTAAGAATCAATATAAATTTGGAGCTAAATGAGGCAAAACAAATTATGGCTTTACAAGAATTCAAACAAAACATCTCCATTTCACAAGTTTTCATTTTTCACCCACACATCTACTTGAAAAAATAATTCAAAAACCTTTGCAAAAAATATTGAGTGAGCAATCTAATCACATTGCTTAACCTTTAAGCACTTAAACAACCATTTGGGGCCGTTGTTCGACTTTGGGCAACATTTTTAGGTAGAGAAATTTTTCAATTTTTTTTCTAAAACATTGGATTGTCTTTCAATATTTATATCCAAAACTAAGATCACTATAGTCAAACAAAAATTATAAAAGAAAAATCACAAAGTGTTTAGAATGGACCTAGTGTTAAAAAACTTATTATTTGGAGAAAGTATTGGTGCCAGTTTTCATTACTAGATCTTATGCATTTTTCACAAATCATTAGAAACCACAATTTTGACCAATAAAAAAAATTCAAATGCTAAAGACAGAAATTATATTTTTGGTGAATTTTTGAATTTATATCTTCAAAATTCATTTGAAGAGAAAATCAAAAAAATATTTTTATAATTTTGAAAGTGTAGATACTTTCTATTTTTTATACTTCACATGATCTTCTATGAAGCAAACTTTAAAAAAATATATAGAACTTATATTTTATAATGCATTTGTATTTTGTCCAAACCCCTCGGGCTTTTAGAGCATTGCCACTCTTGCACTAGTAACTTGAATGGCTTTTGGCGGGCTCAAATTCTTCTTTTGGGCTCCACCAAAAGATAGTTCCCCACCCTTTCTTTCCATATCTCCACTAGCTTTGCATTCTCATTGGTGAGAGTTGCTATAGTTGTCACACTTTTCAGAAAGAAAGGGAGTCAAAAACAATGTAAGACAAGGAGAATCCAAACTTGGAGAAGAGATGACTGGGCCCATTAAGATTCTAGTTTTAATGCTTGTTTGGGCAAGGTGGGGCTATTTTTTAGGGCTCTAGGGTTTGCGGTGGGGATGCTTTTGAGGCTAAGCTCAATACATGCCCGGCCAAAAGTGGAGATGCTCTTAGGGGTTAAAAGTAAACAAAAATTGCTTTTTCAACATATTTGAATATGTCTCATACTGCATCTGTGTCAAATATACACAGTAGATCCGAATAAAGTCCCCCCGAGTTAATTATTTTATTCGGGGATCCAAGTTTGGGGCAGTTCTTTCAAGGACATGCGCTGCGCTGGTCCAATGAAATAATCCAACCCAGCCAAATTGACGAACCTAGCCGTAAATAGGTTCCGGGCAGACAGAAAAATCAAATCGGGCACCCCGAACGAGGTTCGGAGCTGCCCAATGCACAATCCCTTCAATCCCGGACCAGGTCCCACCGACCCTGGATCCCGACGCCAGCGAACAACTCAAGCCCTTTTCACACGGTAACCACGGCGAAAGACCCCACGGCAATAGGCTCTTTTGGCGCCATGAAGTAGCTTCTCTCTCCCACCTTGATGGCACCCTGTCACACGCGTATTCTAGTTCTTTCTGCCCCTCATCGGAGCTTTAAGTTTTCCTTGCTGCCGATCTGGAGATTTCTCGTCATCACGCTTCGCTGGTACCTTCGCTTCTCCTCAGCCTGTTTCACGAATCGCTGAATTTTTGTGATTTTTTAGAGCATCCCGGCGGCAGGTTTGAGCCAGTTTCGAATGTTGGTGGTTGGCTTTTGGGAAACCTTGGGGTTTGCGATTCGACCCCCGCATGGTTGCTGTGTTGTAGTGCTTTTGCATGTTTTTTGTATGTAGGCTTTTCGGTTCTTGTAGTGGAAGTGTTATTGGAGTGACCGAGGATTCGTGTTTTGAGTGTCTGTGTATGTACCCTAGGTGTGGCTTAAGTAGCCTTGCAGCGGTGGATGAGTGATGTAGTTGCGTGAGGTCCTTGTCGATTGCTTTTGGATTCTTCTATGTGACGGTCTTGTTGGTTTACTAGCTTGTGGCGTCGGTCAGCGTGCGTGGATTATGTTGATTGAACAAAATAGTCGCTCTGGACGGTTGGGAGGAGTACGCAGTTCTTTCTGCTCGAGAGCCTGATCTGTCGTCGTTACGCTCGTTGATCTTGCTGCAGATTAAGTATTGCCTGCCCTATTTTTCGATGTCATTGCACAGTTGGTCTTGGTGTTGGAACTTCTAATTCGTAACCTCCTTATAGAAGGGGTAGCTGCCCTTTGCAGGATGCTTAGCAGACCTTGTGAACTGTAGTGGTGTATGTTCCCCTGGTGTATTATTGGAGTATATTTGTAGAGTGATTGAGAACTGAGTTTGAGTTCTTGTATGAATGCGCTTGTTGTTTTTCTTTGTAGCTCGTCTGCAAGTTGACTTCGTTTCACATCATAGGTGTGTAATTATCTGAGAATTTCAAGGTGTTTGCTGTTGTTATGCAGTGGTTTTCTCGCGAGGTTTTCTTTCGAGGGCGTTTTGAAGGTGCTGTCCTCGCTTTTTCTGTGTCTTGGTGCATAATAGTGGTGGTGAATTTTCCGTGAAGAACGGGGTCTAATCAGAGGAAGCAGCCATGCCCACCGAACTTCTGACTATCCAGCCTGGGGAGCTGAAGTTTCCATGTACGGTCTTTTTTCATTCCCACTGGGCGCTCACATTCTCTTTCCGTGATTGTTCGAGAACTACATCATTCCTGAATTTTTAGTTTGTCAATGCCATCTCGCATCGAGTTTATTATGACCGAGATTCATTACACGGGTTTGCACCCTATCCGAGTGGATGACTGCCGGTGTATTGGTCTACACACTGCACCTGTGATTTTAGGTTTAATTAGGGCCAACGGTAACTCCGGTCTTGCTATAGATAGAAGTCGATCATTTTTCTTATACAAGTTCATTGGAAGTGACCGATAAGTTCTATCCCACGAAGCTCCACCACCCCATTTCGGGAGTGATTACTTATGACGGTGGAATGGAGCCAGGGGTTGCAAAGAAATGAGAGGATGGACTCTAGGAAGTAGAGTAGAAGACCTAGGATTTGAACTGTTGGCCTTTTGCAATTTCAAAATCACTGCAAATTCGTACGATCGCAGAGGAAACAGTTTTAATTTAAATTTATCTAAAAATTAAAAATTAAAAATTGAAAATTGAAAATGTTTTTTTATACTTTAACTTACTACTGGAGATGATGTTCTATTGACGATAATCGGTTTTATGTTTGTGTAACAGTTGAGTTGAAGAAGCAGATATCATCTTCTCTTCGACTTGTCAACTCTACCGACAATTATGTGGCCTTCAAGGTGATTATTAGTGCTTGGAACTCTGATTCTTTTCATGTCTTACAGGTTTCAACGTAATGAACTCTTCACAGAAGTAGTCAAAAAGTTTACGCAGCCATCGTCTCCTTCCGATTACCTATCATGGGAGTTTTGTCAGATTTGGGACTAGAATTATTTTTAAAAGAATATTATCGTGACATCTCAAATGAGTAGAGAAGTTTAGGTTTGGATTGTTGGTGGTAATTGTCTGATTCAAAAATTTCTTACTATTCGAAGTGGTGTTGGAATTTCGCTTCACAATGGATCTAGCTTTCTGGGAGTGCAATTTGTTTTTGTCGTTCTTCTGTCTAATTGTACATCTGCTCTTCATTCTTTAGGTCAAGACGACTTCTCCCAAGAAGTACTGTGTGCGACCCAATACCGGCGTCGTCCAACCACACAGCAGTGCTGAAGTCACCGGTAACATTCTGAGCCTTTTCCCCTATTGAGAGGTTTTAATGCCTGTTTAGGGTCTTGTTATTTGAACATTTGTTTTTGAATCATGATCTTCTAAGCGTTGTGATCTTCATTAAACATTTAAAGATCAAGGCTCAACACTGAGGTCTTCTGTTTGCAGTTACAATGCAAGCTCAACGAGAAGCTCCTCCAGATATGCAATGTAAGGACAAATTCCTTGTCCAGAGTGTGATAGCACCCTCGTCCAAGGAGGTTTCTCAAGAGATGGTACGCTCATTCTTTCTGATTTCTAGTTATTCTTACTCTTCATGTTGTGGATTCAAGATATTATTTATTATATCAAAAGTTCTGCCCTGACTTCATGAAGGACAACATTGTGTCCATCCTAGCTCCCCTGACCTTGAGAGACCTTTTTCTGTTGTGCAAGCTGTATTACCTATCATAATCTCTCGTCTAAGAGAATCTTCGTTGATAATGGCAGCAGGGTTTTATTTGAGCGGTCCCCCTTCTGGGAGGACCACTGAAGTTAAAAACTCTGCGTAGCAGTGTATATTGAGCGTTTTGAGCTAATAACATGCAAGTTTATTCTTTCTAAGTACGGTAAATTGCGATTAAGTTGGCCTCTGCATTTAAAAGAATAGTTTGTTTGGTCGTCAGGTCTTAGTAATGTATCTTTTCTGTTTGCACATTTATATGCTCTGGTGGATCTAATCTTTTAAGAATTTTGTGAATGGATGCAGTTCAACAAGGAAGAGGGAAAAGATGTGCATGAGGCAAAATTGAAAGTTGTCTATGTTTCACCACCTCAACCACCGTCGCCAATTACAGAATCAAACGAGGAAGAGGGTAATTCACCAAAGGCGTCTCCAGTGGTAGATAATGGAGAACGACACCATTTACTCCATGATCCGGTAAACAAGCGTGCTTCCCAAATTCTTTGCTTATTGTGGGTGTCGCAAGTTGATAGCAGTAAACGTGTTGTGTTCGCTGTGAAGGAGTCTTTTGGGAGGTTAAGACTGACTCCTGTTTTGTCTCTTGTAGCAAACTGCAAAGACGGAAAGCGAATGGAAGTTCAAGCTGAACGAGGTTGGACGTCACTCTTGCTAACTTTGCTTTATCCTATCTATGCTGAAATCCTCCTCATATAGTTCGGTTCTCGAAAGTAAGACAATGGCAGCTGTAGGTGTGTTACCAAAGACGAGGATCGAGGGCCTTTGAGGTTCCTAGCGATCCACTTTTAGTTCGGAAGAAGGATTATTAGTACGCTCTTTCTCATTTACATTTGCAATCTCTTCCGGTGATTACTTTCATTGCTAAATTAATGTGGTTTCCAACAGGCGAAGGCCGCTCTGAGTGCTCTAACTGAGGAGCGGAATCAGGCTGTTCAACAAAGCCGGAACTTTCAGCAAGAGTTGGTCAGTTGCTTTCCGCAGTTGTGAAGATGATATCCGAACTTGTTTAAGATTCAGTAATGGCGAGTAGTATTGTTCATGTGTTAGTATTGATGGAGGAATAAATTTGATGTACTACTTAGTGCTCGAGTAGATAGATTGTTCAGCAACTATAAATTGTTCTCTTGTTAAAAATTCTAAGATAAGACGTGTTTTTTCATTTCGCAGCAATCGTATAAGAGTGTGAGCTCAAGATCCGGGGGAGGCGAAGCGGTTAAAGATGTTCAAAAGTTGCAGGCTGGGTTTTCATTTTTGTTTGTTATCCTCGTTGGCCTGTTGGGTATGCTGGTAGGCTACCTTCTTGGAGGTTAGACCTGCAATTTGATGCAAGGTAACGTGAGCAATTTTAGAGATGCAGAGCAACAGCACAACTTCAAGCTTGCTCAATGTGTATGAGTATCAGGAGCTTGTTTAGCGGAAGCCCTGCACTGCTTGTCTCTGGAACAGGTTGTTTTGTATCTATGGTACAGAGGTAGGGGAGGTTTTTGTTTCCGACACCTGTGCTAGCAGATGATGCTAGCATACATCCAGGACTCGGATGGGTATGAACATCGAGTTGGGATACTTGGTTGTCCTCGGTCATGCAAGCAGCTTATGGTCTGTACTGTAGGCACAGTAGGGATGAATTTTAAAAATTCACATGTAGTTATTAGGAATAAATTGTTCTCATGGATGGATCCCACCTATTTTGCTGTCCTTTTATTGCCCCCATACTTTTGTGCAGGTTTTATAAAACACTGGTTGGGCATGACGCCCATTACTTTGTTCCATTTTTTTCTTGGGAAGGACGTGGTTCCATTTTAAATGACTTTTCCCAAGTGCAACGTGTGAGCTGATTTCCCCTTCATGTCCTGAGATACATCTGTACCTGCCAGCAAGATGTCTTGTTATTGGATTGGATTGGATTGGTCCCTTTCATTGACTACATAGTTTGAATGTGTGACAAGTGTGGCACAGTCTATGATTCCAATGCTGTAGGATATTCTGGTGAGTGTGCTTGGTACTCCAGACTTCAGAGGTTTTGAAGGTATTTGATAACTTAACACTGAAAGAACATGACCTCCATGATCAAGCTAGACTCCAAAATATTCCAATTGTTTGACCAATAGGTGGATTATTTGTTTCTACAGTTATCCATGATAGATGATTTCACTGTCAACCCTAGTACGATGGGTTGGTGACTGGAAACCATCATCCTTTTTGGCACTTTGTGAATCATTTGCTTATAAAACCCAAGATCACTTGTTCTAGGTCAAAATATTGTGCAAGACAATGGCAGCAAGAGACTCCATACCTACCCACAAACTAAAACTCCTCATAACTTTTGACTCATTGATCCAAATGGAATGATTCAAAGCTTCTTGCGTACATATAAATCTAAAGGATCAATTTAAAATTTAAATTTTTTTTAAAAAAAGTGATTTTTAAAGAAGTTTTTTTAGTTGCCCAGGCTGCCCACCGACCAATGAAAATTACATATCATGCAATAACTTTTTAACCATGTAGTCAAAATTTATGAAAATTGTTGAGCCTTAAAGCTACTCCTCGGGCACATCTTGTGTGAAAATTTCAAAGAAAAAAAATAAAAATTCCGTTTGTGGTGAACTGCCCCAAATTGCTATATTGCCAAAAAATGCAGATTGGGCGTTTAGGGGTTAATGAAGCCAATTAGATAACTACACCAAAAATGTCTATACTCAAGTAGTGTGGATTCCTAGTAGCTTAGGCAAATTTCTACCACTAATAATTATTTAAAGTGCAAAAAATAGTTCAAAAAAACATATGTCAATTGTTGAATAGTGTTGTTAATAGTTGAATCCTTATATATAATCTAAAAATTAAAAATTAATTTTTAGATAGGGAGGGGGACTAGGTCAATAATTTCCAAAATATTTAGACATCCTTTTATTTTCTAACCAATTTGCTAGGAAGCTATGGTAAATATATAATATTAGATTAAATTTTTGAGGATGAATATGTGACTTTCCATCTAAATGAGAACTTGACATTGGGTTGCGACAATGTGCACTTAATATTATAAATGAAGTGCAAGAGCAAAGTGAATTACATTAGTAGCAGGGACAATATTGAAGACAAAATGAAGTCTTTAGGAATTGGAGGAAGAGAAACTTGATTTCATATTACAAATAAAATACATAGATTGGGGGGTTATGAAGCTCATAGCTTCATATTTGATGAACACAACTACCTAGATGGAACAAAGGAAGAAATCAATCTATTCATATGCAACTGCAAATTACACAACATAATAAAGAAAACCCTCCAAATTATTCAAAATTTTGCATACACTAAGTCATTCCTATAGTGATTTGGAAAGTCATCCACCAAGCACTTTTAGAATGTCGTATTGCTCCAAGGTTAATCCTAGAAGGACACCAGAGACACTAAATGTCCGATGGATGACAAAGAATTTTTCTATGTAGGACAAAAATGCAAATGTTCATCCTTGGAATTTTGTGTGAAAAGAGGAGATCTTGCACAATAGTTTGACCTCCAATAAGTGCTTTCAATGGGGTTTTTTTAACAAATGATTGACACGATACAAAAAAGATGATTTGCAGACCATCATTTAAAGATAAAAGTAGAGGATACTAAAATTGCTAGGTACTTGATCCCATTTCTTATTCAATCACCCTATTACCAACAACAATTCGTTACTCCAAGTCAAAAATTAGTTGACCTTCAATTAACAACCATCAATTAGATGTAAGGTGGGTTGCTATTATGTGAGCATAAGAACATGAGCTTAGAAGACTATACACCTATGTTATAGGCATATAATATAGAAACCTTTCACATGTACCTATGATACAAATACCTACATTATAGGTGTTCACATTTTAAGCATCTTCAATGGTTGTAGAAGATCTACTTATATATATTCTCAAAGCTCACATGTTCATATATTTTTCATGCTCACATACTAGCACCATTGCTACAGTAGTGATCTACAAGCTCCTAGAGTTTGATTGCTTGTGTAAAAAATCATTCAGTACATCGATTGAAAAAACAAGTTATCCCAAGAGAATTTGACTCTTGTTGCCACCCAAAGTGATCTCTCCAGTGAGTTTGATCTGTTTCAGTGATCTCCTCATGAAAGCACACTTCTACGCAATGGTGAAAATGGTGAAAACGACGCAATATTGTGTATTCTCTGCCTCTCTACCTTCCTTACATCTGCATTCACTTCAACAATCCTACATAAGCCAATGTGCAACTCCACAGGGCTTTCAAGTTCTGTCCAGCAAAGGCTTGCACAGGCTTCTAAAGACTTGCAGAGGCTTGCAAAGGCTTGCAGAACATTGAAGCCTTCTGTTTTCCCTGAATGGTGGTCCGTCTTTGATGAGCTAGCGGCGCCCTGTGAACATGTACTTGAGATTATTCTTGATGCGTCGCAAATAGAAGAAGGGATTCACGTAGTTGAGCTTGCTGCGGATCTTCCACTTCTGGTTATGCGCCCGCCACTTCTGGTGCTGGAGCGGATGCCGGAGCTTGTGCTTGAAATTCTGCCATCGGTTGGCCGCATTGGCAACATTATTATCCGTTCGTCGCAAAGCCTCCATCGATCGATATCACTCAAGGCGCTTCAAAGCAATCCACAAATAAGCTCCTCCAAGAAGCCGCTAGGTCGGGCGCTAGGTACACCCCAAATCGCCAGAGGTCGGATCCTTAATCAATCGGTGTACCTGTTACCAAATCATCAAATGTAGGAGTAAGTAACTAGAAGCCGAACTAATTGCGAAATAGACTAGGATAGCACCAAGGTTTCTCTTAATGCGTTGCAAATTAGGTCAAAAATCTCTGAAGTATCCATAAATGGTTGCAGTTACCCTACCAACAAAACTTTGACCCTTCACAACTTCTGCATACGCTATCCAAATATTGCATTCTTGGGTAAATTGGAATCCTCTTCCATTCGCCAACAAGAACATACCCAAAATCGATCAGTCTGATAACACCCACAACATGTAAAACGCAAGATTTGCGTTCTTGAGTGTCGTCACCTTACCTCAAATGATAAAGCTCCTCCAAATCCAAAGACGACGGAAAAGCTTCTACGCCTCACCCGCTCTCGCAAACCACGCCAGCTCTACCAAAACAGAGCACAGGCAGGCAGGCTCTGTACGCGATCTCTGTATTATCAAAGATCGAATCACGGCTGTAGAAGGCAACCCACTCAAACTAGAGAGGTGGAGCTCAAAGGCGGCGAAATTGAGAATCGGAGCAGCAACGGTAACGCACTGCAATGTGAGTGCAGTGAATCCCGAGGGTTATCACTGTGATGTCAGAATTGGATGCCTGAAATCCTGCGCGCAAGATCGATTCAAGGTGGACGAGGACGCTGGGAGGCACCGACGCATCACGGGTCACGGTAGGGGCGAGCTTTGTGCAAGCGGTCTTTGTGGCCATAGCCAAGAGGGTCAGCGGACGGACGGACGGACGGACGGACGGAGCGCTTTCGTCGAGGCGGGGGCGTCCGTTTGCAGATTCGGTGTCAGGGTGTGTACTGATTGCCTTTGGGATGGGAATCTTGGGATTCTGTACATCCAACCTCCACTCAGGGATCGGTCAGTAACCGACTTAGTACAGTACTGTTGTTTTTTATATTTATTTCTTAAGATTTGCTTGAGCGAATAAAAGGAAATTCATTGCAAGAAGTCTTACAACCCCACTATGAAGCCCTCCAAATTTTTCCTTTTTAACTTTATTTTAAGAATGTCTTATCAAAGTTATCTTAATAAAATTCATTATTTTATGCAATCTTGATCAACTTATCAAATTTCAATTTTAGTTTCAATTTTAAATTAAAAAATCATTTTTGGTAAGTTGTTTTGTGTGTTTTTCATTGTGTTACATAATAATTAATTGAAAAATATTGGTGATGAATTTTCTTAATTTTATTGTGGAAACATTTTAAGAAAAATCAATGTGCACATCTCATTTTCATAAAAAAATCCACATTACTTGGGGAAAGATTTTACACTACAAAGAATTCAATGTCGAGGTGTTACCAATCAAAAAAATTGTACAACAAATTTCTCTAAACTATAATTGGGTTTGGCAAACCAATTGCTCACCATCATGCTCATGAATAAATTATTTAAATTACTTATGAACAAAAGAATATTCTAGTAGTATGCACTTTAAAAAAAACTTTTGAATAATCTATGAATTTGGAATGCACTTCATAGTTCATTCATAAATTATATTCCAAGTTGGCCCTTGATTCTCATAAATAGACACTAAACATTGTATACAATAAATTGTAGGGGGGGTATAGAAATGGGTTGCAATTAGGTGAACCCACCTTGCTACATTTAGATAGTAGATTTAGATGTACACAACCATCATACAACTAAGGCAAAAGACTCCATTTTTTTCAATGGATAGAATAACTTAAACTCTTGGAAAGATATTGCTCATTATTGGAGATGAACAAGCTCATTTGGAGATGAATAACTTAATTTTCATCCATATTTAACAAATTCTATCCAAAGATGTAGATAACTTCATTAGGCCATAACATTGTTAATCAAGCCTAGAGGGTCCTCTTTGCTTCCCTAGAAAGCGTGAGTCCCCTATCGCAACAAGTTCTTGTTTCAAGTAAAAAATTTGCAAGAGAATCCTCCACCCGCTCTGTCAATTCCAACGCACAACCAATCACAAATCATATTTGACTTTGCCCTGCACATAAAGATGGGCCAGCTCATTGGCCCATCTAACAACCCGACAATGAATTACCATCATCCAATCAATTGTGTATCTACAATTATAACTGAATACCTCCCCTCCAAAAAATATCTAGGGAAGAATTATACCTTCAACTACAAGGAGATACATTGCAGTGGTTAACAATGTGATGACACTAAAATTCATGCACTCTCCCAAATAAATGAAGGACTATGCTACCTTTAATTTTCAAGTGCTTCTAAGATCATAAATCACTATTAAAGTATTTGTACACAATAGCACATTGCATTTCTTGCCACTATCCCATGGGTTGCAAGAGTTTCGAGACCATCCATCCAAATCTAAAAATTATCATCCAATTTTCGCAATCATGCAACAGAGGTTCGAGACCTATTCTCCACGAACTTACATCGAAATTACCGAGAGCTCATGGTACGACACTCATGTACCCGCCGTAAGCCGTACTACTGTACCTTCTGGTGGCCGGCACCGACTCCCAGCCCGCCACGCGGACTGCACCAGCTCCTGCTGTGTTCGACGCGTGGCAGATATTAGTCGGTGACTTCTTCTCCTCCTCTACAATTAAGAACATTCGCAGAAAGCCCCTGCACTCTCCAGTTGTTATATATATTAGCATCAGAAATGTTAGCTCATTATTCAAGCCAAATTGTTAAGCATTTGTATCAGGATTGTTAGCATAGCTCCTCAATTCAAAACCTGCAGTTCCTGCAACATTTTTAGACGTAGTTTAGAAGCGATTTGAGAAGAAACCGAGAGCTTTTTCGCGCTGCAGTCCCAAGCGTTTTGGTTGTTACGAGTTTCTGTGGTTTGCTGCGATTTTGAGTTCTAAAGGAAGATCGAATTGAAGCGACATGGATGCTCTCAGACGCGCGGATTATCACGTCAATGCCGCCACTCACCCGCGGAGGACGCTTCGGTGGCGCTTGAATCGGTACGTGCTTCAGATCCATATGCAGATATTTTGTATACCTAACCTTGTTAATGTCAAAGCCCTAAAAATGTACTGATTATCAGTGGAGTTTTGTAATATTGCGATTGTCAATAGAGTTTGCATGTAAAAATGAGTTTAAGGAAATACTCCGGGTTGCAGGAGTTGTGAACGTGGTGTAGAACCGTTTAATCGTTTTCTGTGGAGCTTCTTATGTTCACGTTTGTATGCAATATCTTGTGGCATGATTGCGTGTGAGAGTGAGTGTACAAAGGTTAGGTGTGTTTGTCGGTTTCTAGGGTTTGGTGAGAGAACAGAGGATGTGATATTAGAGAGTGATTTCAATGAGATCAGGGCGTGTTTCCCATTTTGTGTAACCATAGTGCCTTGGAGTCTGTTTTGCGCCTCCCAGCGATTTTCTTGTTAGAAATTTTGCAAACATTTTGGTTTAGGAAGAGCAGTCTTTTCAAAGATATTAGGAAGAAATGGGATTTCGATTGTCATGCTGAGATGTGGTGGACATGCTGCAGGTATAACCCCAAGCACAGATGGAACATGAAGAAGCACAAGGTGATGCACCCTGTGGATCATCAGAAATGGAAAATGAAGAGGAAAATCAATTATATAAATCCCTTCTTCTATTTGAAACGCATCAAGCGGAACCTCTTTGGAGGAGGGCATCATCAAAAGCATCACTGAGCATGAATCAACACATGCCGCATGTGAAATGCTTCTAGGATGTGGAAAAGTAGAAGCGTATCTTGGAGAATCAAATTGAGATGTAATTATAGATTAGTTTGAATGTGTAGCTGTAGATTTGACACCAAATGCGAGGTATAATTTTGTAGGAGTTTGCAAGGAGATCTGGCTCTGTGATTCAGTGGTTTTGGATTACTTTTTAGCAGATGAATGTTCTTTAGGCTGTAAGGTTAACAAGGACCGACTGTAAAGCCATTCCATCAACCTTGCTTTTAGAGGATCAGGTGATTACACGAGCAGATTCTGTATCAATCCAAAACCACTGAACCCAATGAGATTGCCTTTACAGCAATAACAGAGCCAACTCCCTCAAGGATGCGCTTGAGTTCCGAAGTGTGCAAGACCTTCATCCTGACGATAATTGCGACCCGTTTGCAAAACCAGTCCCTACGGATTGCCTAAAATGTACATTTTCTTGTTTCACAAGAGTTAATTTTGGATATACCTGTTTTCGTCAGTTTGAAAATTCGTTGTTTATTCATACTGTGTCTGAAAAAATGCATGCTAAAAGAATTAGCAGCCCCATGCTGAATCCACTGATTCTCCTTCCCATTGATTGACAAGCTAAATCATATCCATCGTCACACCCAACTAAAATGACACAAGAATTTGATTCATGCAATGCTCACGTGGAGCGTATAGCTAACCAACACCAATGAGATCCAGCAGCTCCTGACAACTATGTCAGGCGCCATTGAAAAGTACCAAGTTCTATCGATCTCTACAGTCGTGCAAAACTGCAATGATCTCCACTCTATTTGCTGTCAGAAGGACGAGTGAGACCTAGACCTTTGTAGTCAAAAGAATTTAGGAACAATGAACAGTAAAACTAGAAATAAGAGACACCTGAAGCAATATGACCTGAATGAGAGTAATCAATAGATACGGACTTTTGTTCGGTTCTTCCAGAACACCTTGCATACTTCAGGGTGCACGATTCTCTTCACTATGCAATTTGTTTTCTGGTATTGAGAGGTTCCTCGGATCGCATCTGCAATGTGGGAACTATCGAATCCAAGGTCATGGGCAGCTTCAGCTTGCGCGCCATACACCAGCCTCTGCAACGACATGAAAAGACAGGAGTAATTAGAGTGCATGTCAACAGTTTAATCTCGATCCAGAAGGACGAGGTAACTGGGGAAAATTCACAAAAGGGTTGAGTTGCATACCGGCAACCTGGCCAAGTACATGGCAGCGAAGGACATGGGGCAAGGTTCACATGAAGAATAGATTACGCAGTCTGACAGCTCAATCTTGCCAAGTTTCTTACAAGCCTGTAGATGACAAAAAAACCATATATCCGTCGGTTAATCCTTCATGCAGACACGCGAGGTGCGAAAGCAAAACATTCATTGTCAAAAAAAGGATGCTGACACTTCATTGCCTGTCTAACGGAGAGGATACTAAACCGTTGGATACCCAATCCTGCCTCCCACACTGACGTTTCACCAAGACCAACTCCTCTATACTTACACGTGGTGCGAGCACACTGACGTTTCACCAAGAACAACTCCTCTATACTTACACGTGGTGCGAGCACGTCTTGACTAAGTGGCAAGGCCACTTGTCTTTAAATGGCAATGGTCAACAATCTCCCACTTTGAAATTACATAATAAATCCATACCTAGTGACCAAAGAAATTGTCTCAACAGATTTGACTCTCGTACCCAAAGACCTCTCTACAGCTCTACACATCTCCCCCAAACCACTGTTTACGTATGTTAAAATGCTTAACGTGACGCAGATAGTATCCTCTACCTTCAACGTCACACTAAATTCACCTCACATTGAATGAAAAAAGCACAGAATATTCATTGTAACTGTCAGGAAACATCTTCACCAATATTGCACAAGACGATGTAATAGCCCGCAATATGGAAAGCAGTGGTACAACACCAAGCACATTGAGAACCTTTTGGATAGCGAGGATCTCTGCATGGGCAGTAGGATCCTTCTGTTTCAGAACCTCATTGTGGGCCTGGGCAACAATCTCCCCATTGCGCACAATGACAGCCCCAAAGGGACCTCCTTCCTCTTTCCGCATCGCCACCTCCGCCTCCTTGGCAGCCACCGTCAAATAATTGTAGTCCACTTCATCTTCGTCCTGATCCAAGTCTGCCTTCTTCTTTCGTATCGTGATCACCAACTGTCTTACCATCAGAAGAGCCGCAACTCCTCCCACAAGAGCCGGCCTCCATGCCATCTGCCCCACCACAGTAATTCTACCTTCCAAGCGCTTCCCTTTCTGCGCAAAACAATCAACGAATAGAATTAAATTACGGAAGTGGATACTAAAACCACTGCGGACCTGATCCCGCCTCTTCATGACTGACCCCTGTTACCAACAGCAACTCGTCTTATCCAACACTTCAATTAAGCAACTGATTTTGAATGTAAATGAGGTTGTCTACTATCACGTCTAGTGGTCTACGCCCTCCCATTTGAAATTGCGTAAGAAATTCACACATTGAGTGATAAAAAAATTGAATCCCAAGAGAGTTTGGTTCATTTTACACAAAGTGATCTCTCTGGAGCTCTACAGTGATTCCTCAAAAAAGCACAATCCAACACATTGACTAAAATGAAATCAGCATCCTCTACATTCACCCAATATACATGAATCAACCCAGAGTTCGAAAATTCCCCAACAGTAAGTGACTGAGAGCCGAGGTTTCATTTCACAAGAAATCGAAGGATCTAAACCTATTTGAAACGAAGCTTAGGTCAATTGTGCAGTCAAAATTTGGAAAAAAGTGCATGTTAACACAATGAATCTCCGCTTAGGTCAATTGTGGAGTCTAAATAGGTCAACAATTGCACATTTCCATGTGAAGACCACACACGAAAAATAGAGGAGACAAATAAAACCTAATTCACATGATATGGAAACCAGGCCAATTGAGCAATGAACATACTTCCTAATACGCCAATTTCAACTCTCTGACATTGACGCAATTTTTAGGGCTAAATTGGAGATCTACCGACAATAAGGCTTAGAGCAGTAGCTGAAGATCATGCACACATTTTAGCTTGATCCGTAAATAAGGCGAAGCATTAGGTCACTTATTATACTGGCAGGATCACTGCCCAATCGAAAATTTTGCGAAAATTTACGCCACAATAATGTCTGGAGCTTGCAATTACACCAAACGGCTCCAAACGGAAATTTCAAGACCCCAAGAGCGTAAATCCTAATGAAGATCCGATCGGAATTTCAAGCAGGTTAACAACGAAATTCGAACATCACCGCAATCCGCCGTAAGATTGCCGAATTCAGGCTCGTGATGGAAGTCGCCGGAGGCAGAGCAAGAAAACGGTGACGGTAATCTGAGGTTCGGGATGGCCGCGACCCAGTGACCGACCAGCGGTCGGACGTAATGTCCAGAGGTCGCTATTGTGAACTGGAAAATATTCTAGACTACGAGTCACTATGGTCTTATCTGGGTGACTACGGTCTTATCTGCTGAAGGAACCTCTTTAATATCACCTTCGCTTGTATCACATGCTTCGTTCTCTCACCAAAACACTAGGGATGGGATGGATGTAATGTAGGCAAATGCAAAAATGCAAATATTCCTTTTTTTTTTAATTGTGTCATATTGTGACTATTTGCACATGTTATATATGTGAATGTAGGGGACATAGTTTGAAAAAATGTGTATATTTATTACAATATGTCATAAAAAGTTGTAAATGAGTTGTGATAATAAGGTGTTTGATAAATGTGCTTTAGATATTAGAGACAATTGTTTGGCTATCTTTAAGTGCTTTTTCAATGTTGCTCTCTTCACATGGAGTTGGAAAAGATATGCATTAGGTGTTTTTTTATGAAGTAACAAGGTGGCAATTTTAAATGTTATAAAATGTTCCAAATTTTAGCATTCATCTACATATTGGATAAAAAATATCACATTAGCACATATCACATATATCGGGAAAGTACCCCTCATTGCTTCAATATTGTTGTAGTACCGTTTCAATGGATTAACAGTATAGTATTGAAAGTATATTGTTGTAGTGCTACAAGTAATAATACAACAATATAGTTTCAATAGGAGTATTGCATTTTTATAAAAGTATATTGCTTAAAGTACTGTAACAATATACTTTCAATATTATACTGTTAATCCATTGAAATAGTACTGCAGCAATGGGTGGCTTTTTCCCGATGACTATCCATAGTTCTATTTTCATCCTTAATTTGTCAAATTCATCCATTTTTTAAATAATAAATTTGAAGTTTTTGAGCAATTTTTTGCCCTTTCAACACTATTTGTGTTCTAAAGGTGTGGTACAAGGCTCATTACTTTGATGCAAATATGACCACCAAATAGCCAAAAAAAATTGATGGTGTACATACTTTATTTTATTCAAAACTTTATTCCATGTTCATTGTGTTATCTAATAAGAAGCAATGAACAAATTGGAATAACAATGACTTTGATAAGTGTACATTGTGGACAACTGTCTTGCTATCTTCAAATGTTTTTTCAATATTGCTTTTGCCAACAACATTGTAATGTTACAATGCTAATAAACTCTATATAACCAAATACATTTTCAACATCTGGATTGTGATTTTAAAGAGATTTGTGTATCTTTACCATAACCTACATCATCAGCTTCAATGAATGCTACAAAAGTGAGGCTTGTTGTTCCACAACATTTTTTGGTTCTTTCAGTTGTTTTTCAATTTAGATAATGAACATAGGGATAAATGATAAAAATGATAGAATGATAATGTTACAATGCTAAATTTATCATTTTAGCATAATCATTGTGTACATGATAAAATGATAAATTTAGCAATGTTACATGATAAAATGATAAAATGAACATAGGGGTTCATGATGAAATTTAGTGTTCAATATTCACAATACAAATACATAACGAAACTGATTTCACGTGATTTTAAAACGTACATGACCTCTAAAATGTTGAGGAAATTTGGGCAAGCTAAAGAGCATTTGCCGTAGGAGGGCCAATTCTCTTTAAACTTGGGACTCGAAGCTAGAGACTGAAGCCTAGTCAAACCCAGAGTTTCCGTGTGACCGGCTTTCTAAGTCTTGCAGCGAGACCTGCACCAGAATTCGAAGATGATTTGCAAGGTTACAGCATTCATGACATCACCAGCACAGTTGCGAGATCGAGAGAGAAGGCACACGGTCAAGTCGACACTAAAGCAAACACCCCATTTCCAAACCAATTCCATACAAAGATCAGTGCTCATCCGTACTCAACCAAGTCATGCTGACATTCTTACATCCAATTTGCTAATTGAAGACCAACTACGCGCATGAATAGATGAGTTCATACTAACAACTAGAAAACAGGATCACATCCCTCACGGTCTACCTTGCGTCAGTGCTGTTGTCCACCGTGATTTCAAAGATAAAAGATTCACACCAAGCACAAAATTCTTCAGACGACACTACAAATTCAGTCTACAGATGACACCGTAATGCAAACCTGGTTGATGCATGTACAATACAGAGCATTGTGGACACACGGTGTATCAAGTTAGTGCAGCAGCCCAGTCACTGAATCGCAGTCTGTAGTCAAAACCTTCACATCCAAATTGTACAATATTTCAAACATCATCTAGAAACATCCAGAATAGCTGCACACTGGGAAATCCCAACCCAATATTTGAACATGACAAGTGGCACTCCTTTCTCTTGCAAAGGTGATGAAGGCAACTATATTACACTCGGTGATTACACCTTCAATATGAATACAAAATTGTACAAAATAGAATCAATCAAAAAACAAGCTAACGAAACCGCAAAGCGCTACTTCAATACAAATGGGATGCAAGAATCGTTCTAGAATGTTGAAGCTAGAAGGAGTACATGTGCCGGACTACACAATACAGGCACACAAGCCGCTGTGAAATGTACACGAGCACAGCGAAGGAAAAACTCATCAGAATCACATCCCTGATGTCTCCTTTCTCCCGTGGAGCCATAAACCCTACGATTTCGTCCAATGCCTGATCCAATTTCAATTTCTGCATGAAAACCTCCTGCAAGGAGATCTTCGGCGTGTTCTTCTCCTCTTCCACCACCTCGGGCTTCTCTTCTCGCAATACATTTCCATTCAAAACCCTAGGACCTTCCACGTCATGGAGCGTGGAATTCAGAGACGCAGCGTTCACGTCCACGGCGTTGTTCTTCTTCGTCATCCTTCCGTGTGAGGTTTTCCTAGCGTCCGCCACGACACGAACCGATTTCCTCGGAGGCGAACATCTCAGGGGCGTAATGCCACATGCACACCGCGTCCAGGTGCCCGTTGCAGCACCTAAGGTCATCGCCATCTTACCAAATCCTTCCCCGCAGATTCGACTCAGATCAACAGATTCCTTTCAATCGAAACCAATCCAATTCTAAAATCACCTACCACTGAAATTCCAGAAACCCCAATTCCGACGCAAACCCCAGATGGATTATTCAAATCCCTAACATGTACGAAAACTGGCAGAATACGCAACCAAATCTCAATTGAAGAAGTTCGTTCGAATGCTGAGGATCGAATCAAGAAGAAAACGTGAGAAGAAGCTCGATCACCGCCTCAAAGTGGTGCGAATTCCTGAATGGAGACGCTACTGAGTGAACCAGGGAGCCCGACACATTTGACTGGCGGGAGAGATAAGAGAGAGACGAAGTTGCCCCTTTCACACAGGGTAATGCAAAAAAGGGGGTCTAAAAGGTCCAACTCGACTTTCCACGTGGATTACGCGGCTTTTCACGTGGCGTGGCGTGTATCTACTCGGCAGGCTCATGCCCGCAGGGCACCTGCTTGTGCATGAGGACTTCAGGAAAGTAGTCATGTCAAGTTCTTTTGAGTTCAAAATTGAAACAATTGAAACAACGGGCTTGTAACCGTGGAAATCATCTGTTTTGACACCATGTGAATTGTTGGGTTAAAATAATGTAAAAGCACTTATTGGAAGTCAAACTACTGTAGATGATCTTCCCTTTTCCCACAAAATTTGGAGGATGAATAATTTGCACTTTTGTCCTACACAAGAGATTCTCTTGTCATTCATTGGGCTGCAAAACGTTTGCCTCAACGTTTAAGGGTTAAAAGAGACCACCCCATTTTCGACCACTTAAGCAATTTGGGCCATGTGTAGCATAGAGAAGGTTGGGGAATTTTTTTACCCATCTACACAAATATGGTGGAAGATGATCCCATATTTTTCCAGACTTTCAATCTCCAAAACAAAATCACTATGAATTTTTTTCGTCAAGATTTTGTTTGTCCCATTCTCAATATATAGGCAAACCCATTTCGAACCATAGCATGGTTACAAAACCGATGTAAGTGATCATTGCGGCTTTTAATGTACATGTTGTGAATATTGTAGGCTTTCAATGTACACCTTGTGGACATTTCTACTGCTCTTGCTAGTCATGCTAGACATAAGTAGTCACCTACATGAGAGTTGATTGGAAATGGAGCAACCTAAGCTACGAGAATGGGATGTTGGTCGGTTTGGAAATTCAACAATTATAAAGTAGGAGGTCCATTAAGTGCTCAAACTCTAAAAGGGTCTTAAAACATCCTCGTTGTGAAATGTACACTATTTGTATTTATTTTATTTTATTGCACTAGCAATGTACAAATAGTGTATATTTTAGGAGGTGGACATTGTTAGTGACCGATGCATTTCAACTTTCAAAAATTCATAAGTAATTCCATGAAGCTCCAAAAAATATGAAATGACTTGAGTTAACTCCTAAATGCCCAAGCCTTTTGCAGTGTGTTTTTCCTATGAAATAAGAACATGGGCTTATAGTTATCCCCAATGAACCAAATTAATTTTTTTTCAAAATCTAATTGTACAAATGATTAAAGAACTTGCTTATTAGTGTGTATTTCCATTTTGAGTGTGAAATTGCATAGGAGTTGTAAGATTATAACAAGAAAAACGTAATTCTCCTATTGCTTTCCACAATGTTTGAGAAATTTGCATATAAGAATTTTTGGGATTAGAGGTGACATGAACAACTAAAAATTGTAATAGCACACTAAAATGCACTTCTAGAAATCTTAAATTCAAATGAAGAGCTATCAAACTCATTACACAATCCAACTTACAATTGTTGAAATGCAATTTTTTTACAAGTAGAAATTGCAAATAATTCCAAATTAACACTTGCAAGTTTAAATTTTCAACAATGAAAATCATGAAAACACTTTACTCTTTCTATTGGGACCATTTTCAAAGCAAATGAATACGTACAATTTTTTAGATCTCAAATCAAGTGAAATGGCAAACTTTGCTCACAGTTGGGAAATGTAATAAAATTGGCAAGCTTTACTCTTTACTAGTGGTACATATAACATATATGCATTTGAGGACCTCTCAAAAATCAAATATTTATCTGGGGAGGTCACTCTTATAGTGTCCATTAGAAACTATGTGTGTTAAGATTTTAAACCCCCTATATTATGTTCTAAAATTTAAATAAAAGGAAAAAAAAATACGAGTAGATTTTCCTACTTGAAAAGTTTATGTCTTGAATTATTTGATATTTTTATTTATAATTATAATTAGTTACAAATTTTTGAAGTAAAAAAGTACACTATAGAGCTGAAAATAACTTGCACACCCCTATATTATATTTAAAAAAATTGTCTAAAAAATGAACAAAAAATTCCTAAAAATTTCTCTCTTTTGAAATTTCATTTTTCATGAATAATGATGCAATGGTCATCTAAATGCATTCTCTATAAATATTAGAGTTGAAAAACATGCCATTTTAGCTCATTTTTCAACCTATTTTTAAATCCATTTCATATATTGTTTGAGTTGGAAATTTTTGGCAATAGAAACCTCTAGTCATTATTAAACAAAGCTCAAAATTATAGGTTGGAATTATAGTTTATTAACCCCTAAAGGACCATATGTCCCCTTGGGAGACAATTTGGGTCCAAGCAAGTTCCTATAACCTCAATTTTTAGTGAAACTTTTTGAAACTTTTTGAGGATGTGCAACTGCATGAGAGCTTTGTCAAAATATAACTTTTATTTCAATTGGTGTCCGGAAGCAAAAGTTATGGCACAATAAGCAAAATTGGGATTTGGTGGGCAACACCAAAAAAATTGCAAAAAGTCAAAATAAAATTTTAAATTTTCTTTCCTAATAGATTATATTTTTTTTCTAAATGTGAAGCTTTGATTAATTCTATTTGGACTAGTGATGAAAAAGTTATAGACAATCTTAGTTTTTTTGGCAATCTAAGCATCTTTTTGAAAAAATAACTTATAGAGCTCATTTTTTAATGCAAGTTTTACAATTTTTCAAAAAAAATTGCTAGACAGGGTTTAGTTTGCATGTTCAAACAATCTAGACATTAGAATTATTGTGTTTCAATTCCATCTTAAAGCTTTTAACAATATAATGTTCCCTTCAACTTTGAACCTACTTTTACTTAACAATTTTTTAATGAGTGAAAATTAATTGTTTTTAACAAGATTTCTCAACGCAACTATTCAACATAAAATGTTACGAAAGCATCATCTTCAGTGCAAAAAATTTAAGTTAAGAAGATTCAAAGCCAAAAAATCTAGTTGAACAAGGTGCAAAAAAAATTGTTTTCTTCACTTTAAATGCAAATATCTTGCAATCTGTGTGGTCAAAGTTCTTGAAATTTCTTCCACACATTTTTATACCAGTCTAGTATAAGATCCTATGGTTAGATATATTAAAAAAAAAAAAAAATTCTATAAAAAAAATTCTCTTTGCAATAGACATGGCAATTCTGAGTGCCTTTTGATGGAAGAAATGCCTTGGTCCTTTAGGGGTTAAAAAGTAAATAGGGGGGCAAAAATTCACTTGAACACACGTGGTTTGTTATAGATAAACTAAGTGATCTCCCCAAGAATATTTACCTTTTTAGTGAAAAATGAAAGCTTCCAATAGTTAACCTTCAAAATTGCTCGTAATTTTTTTAAAAAGGTCAAAAGAATTTAACTGCACAAACCAAAATGAGCCTGAAATTATATATTGACCATATATGGTTGGTTGGACAATTAGGGATTAAATGCGAATTCCATTTGTCTTTCAAGGAAGATTTATTGAAAAAATTAATTTCAAAAAATTTAACCTCTCCAAATTAATTTACTGTAGTTCCTAAATGGGCATTTTACGAACCTCCTACCTTATTGACCTTCACCATTGTGAAATTTCAATAGAAAAAGAAGGTTAACTCCAATATGAAAAACTACTGTAAATGAAGCATTTGTTGACTGAAAGGAAATTGAAACAACCCTTTATGAAATCAATGTGAAAATTTAGCAAATAAAAAGGTAGAAGGTCTATAAACTATTCGGGCTCTATAAGAGTTCAACTCCTCAAATGTACACTATTTGTACAATTGCACCAACAATGTATAAATGGTATACATTTCAAGAAGTGGACATTTTTCGTGACCAATGCATTTCAACTTCAAGAGCTCATAATTAATTCCACAAAGCTCCAAAAAACACAAAATGATACGTTAGATGCCAATTCCATTTG
Organism: Antitrichia curtipendula; assembly: GCA_951230915.1. Lineage (NCBI taxonomy): Eukaryota > Viridiplantae > Streptophyta > Bryopsida > Hypnales > Leucodontaceae > Antitrichia > Antitrichia curtipendula. Next base: position 10,360,370 of record OX579633.1, read on the forward strand.
TCTTTCACAAAAAATTTATTGAAAAAATAGAAGTCTAAAATTACTTTGAAGCTCTTAAATGGGCACTTTATAGATCTCCTACCTTATTGACCTTCACAATTTTGAAATTTCAATAGAAGAAGGTTAACATGGTTAACTCCGGTATAAAAGACTATTGTGAATAAAGCATAGTTGGATGGATTATGGTGGTAATCCCTTAGCCAATGCCATGTAAGAACAATCATGACCACCTCACTTAAGTGAAGTGTGTCAAGGCTACAAGTGCCTTGCAATTTCAACAACAATATTGATCTTTTATGTTATTCAATATTAATAGATGTTAAAATTGGGTTTTCTTGAAATAAAATTCTCCCAATATATCCTTTGAGGAGAACCACACAATCCTCAAAAAGAGATTCTTAATTTTTTTTTTATTTTCAAAATCCAAATCAAAGTTGAACTTCAAGAAAAACAAATAAATTAATAATCTCTTTTGTTCCCGTAGGTGACTCCCCTCACAATGGAGGAACAATATTAGGCTTCAAGATATCCATCTATAACACATCCTATCAATTTTTATTGACTTCAAATTTAATATTGAAATTTGTGTTGACATCTCACAAGAAATATATATTCACTTTTATTATGTCTTAGTTCATTGGAGGGGGGTTGGGGGGTATTCGAGCATATAACCACATAGTCATTCATGTGCCCAATAAACCACTTAGAGTTAATCTTCAAGATATAATCCAAAGGAGGATACATATCAAATTTTGTTTGATGGTCAATTTTTGGTCAAAAAATTCATTTCCAAACATTTAAATGGAAATTTTTAAAGATTGATCATGTACTAAAATCCTCATTTCAACAATTGTCACACAAAGTGACATTGGGGTCACTCCACATTGCCTTATAGTGTTAAATGGACTTTCACTAGAGTTCACCTTAGTTTTGGATAAGTTTCATCCAAATTGTAAAGTTCATCCTTTTTAGAGTTCAAATATTTAGGTAGAGAGAGCTCCTTGACTTGACATTATTGTTAAGTGAGAAACATAAAATCCATACACACAAAGTTAAGTAGCTCTCACTTCACGAAGGGAGAATCCCAAAATGCTAGCATGAAAAAAGAAGTGAAGACTTTACTAAATGATAAACCATCATTTCCAAACAAAGCAAAAATATATAATTATCTCCAAAAACACTCACAAAATTGACTTGACAACAATGCACCATATTTTTATTTTTACTTACATATTAAAGTGAATTATTTATTTTTCTTGATTTTTACTCTTTGATTTTCAAGAATCAATGTATGCTACCAAGTTGGGTTGCATGGTTCATTGAATCAATAGAATTTCAATAACTTTGAATTCAATATTGAATTTGGGTTCACTGATAGGACTCAATATTGACTTTAGATTGATCTCCAATTCAATATTGTTTCAATATTGACTTCAATTTTTTTTAACTTTCTTCATGGAAGCTCAATTACAATTGTTTAACTATGAAAAGTAGGTAGTAAGGACAGAGAGACCTTCAAAAGGCTTATACCCTAGAAAACTAATACAATAAATTTGTTTTTTTAATTAACATAAGAAAAACAAATATTAACTTTTTTAAAAGAACCTTCAAAATTATTGTCATAAACATATATTTTACATGCAAGTAATAAAATTGAGTTGAACTCCATATTTTCTCCTTTAAAATGACCTTGTGAAGTGCCTAAATATGATCTACAAACAAGATTTGCATTGGTCAATGCATTTAATAAAAATAGAATTGGTTTGTGCAAATGGAATAAGGTTCCACTATTTTAGATTCATCTGTTTATGTTTGTTTAAACAATTAATAATAATTCTTCCAAATATTGGACTAATATAATTATGATTTTTTCTTATTTACATATGAAAGGATTTTTTATTTATTTTAAAACAAATAACCATCTAATAAATGCTAAAAATTCTTAAAATCCAATTGTGTTTTTGAAGTTACAATTAGTTGTTGCAAATTGAATTTTGACTTTTTTGTTCATGCAAATTAAAAAATTTTGATGCACATTTCATTGCAAATTGGAAAATGTAAATGACTAACACATGCAAGTTTGGACTTTAGATGTATTTTCTATGAATTAATAAGTGTCTTCGCCCAAAATTCTGATTTTTGAAATTACTAAAAAGACTAGTGAAGAGTTGCCACTTGGCAATTTTTTGGCACTCAAAGTCATCGTAATTCAATTGCTCTTGGAGGGCAATGGCCAATTGATTTAGCTTTTAGGCACAAAAAATTTGAAATTTGAAATTTTTAGTTGGATTTGTTTCCCTTTTTTATTTTACATTACTTTAATACAACAATCCACCATTTGAATTCTAGAATGTGTCTTTCTTGAAATTTTTGTGGATTTATAATTATTAAACTAAAATTTCAATACTTTAATATTTCTTGATTTTGAAGTTGTGATGCACCCATGGGCACTTACATGAAAGAAGAACTATATTTTGAACATATTGAACCTTTTTGTATACGCTCTATATGAAGGTGAAATTAAGATTCTACAATTACAATTGTCCTTTTTCATGGATTTTTCCATCTGCAAATCAAAATTCCAAAGTAACCAGCTTCTCCGTTTTTAGATTCAAAATGCAAAGGGTTTTATGGGATCAACATGTAGAGAAAATCCAATGGGAGAAATAAACATTTGAAAGGTGATTTTGATACTTGAATTTTCAAGTGAATTTCCAACAAATGCATTAGTTATGTATTTTAAGAGTGCAAGGCATTGGTAAATTGGCATCCTGACCATAGATTGTAATCTTCAAAATCCATAAAGTATCCAAAAATCAAAGAAGTACCAAAATATTAATATAGTCGGGAATAAATGCATCAACCACTTCTGTGTGAGAACTTCTAAGTCATTTTATACCACTTTGATTTTGTCGTGTGGTGAATCTCGAACATTAGGTCTGGAAAATGGTTCCATGAGTATTTTGTTATCCTTGCAATGATTGTTGAATGCTTTAAACTATTTTTTTGTTTAACTTGAGGAGGTTCTTTGGATACTAAGGTAGTAGGTCCATAAATTGACCATCTAAGGGCTGGAATTGAATTTGGGGGAGGTGAAACTTCTTGAAATATTTTTCAGTAAATTTTACTTAATAGAGAAGTGGAATTGGCATTTGACCCAAGTCGTTTCATATTTTTTGGAGCTTTGTGGAATTAGTTATGAAATTTTGAAGTTGAACTGGCATAAGGCTCCAAAATCGCTCCCCCCCCCCCCCCCTAAAATGTACAGTTTTTGTACATCAGTGAAGGCTATGAAAAAACATCATGTACAAATAATGTACATTTGGAGGTGGGGGGTGGGGGTGGAGACTGTGCGCTTTTCGAACCTCTTACCTTAGCTGGAACTTTTCTTTACAAGTGTTTGTAATCAGAAAGTATTGAATCAAGACATATGCCATAGTTTTGAATGCGGAATTGGGGATCTAAGGTTGAAGCACCAGTTGTCAACCATGCCCAATACCCAACCAGTAGGGTGCACTATTTCCAACCTCAGGCTAGAACTCAAGCTTCAAATGTGTTTTTTGTGTCCTTTTCAAAGTTGAGGCTAATAAGGTTATAATACATGTCCGAAAATAGTGAGCTGGAAAGACATTTTTGAATGATTGATATTGGAAGACTCTAGATATTGGTTACTAGTGAAATGCACTTTTCGCCTCCCAAAATTCATCGTAATTTTAATTTCTGGAATTAAATTCTCAAAAAATTTACCATCTCCATGTTTCCTATCTCCCTACATGGGAAAAATTTCATCAATGTCATATTGCTCAACATCTGCTCCACAGATGCTTAAATGATCAGACAATAGTGCTTCAACCTCATATGCTCCTGTTTTATTTTATTGTATAAATAAATGTGATGCAGCTCACTAGTGGAATGATCCAGTTTGAAGGGCAAAGTGATCGAGTGGACAGCCCTTTTTTTGGTTGGCGTTAAGGCAGGAGGTCCTAAAATGGAGCGGGTTCTAAAACCAATCAGGCTCTAGAGGTACATTTTGCACTTTTCAATGTACAAGTGGTGTGCATTTGAGGAGGTGGTCGGTTTTAGAGCCCACAAAAATGCACTTTTCTGCAACTTCAGAAATTCATAACTAATTCTACAAAGCTTCAAAAAATATGAAACAACTTGGGTTAGATGCCAATTTCTCTTGTCTTTCAAGGAAAATTTACTGAAAAATATTTTAAGAATTCTACCTCTCCAAAATTCAGCTTCAGCTCTTAGATGAGCGGTTTATGGACCTCCTACCTTACAGCCACCGCTTTCGGATCGACCCGCTACCATCTCAAGCCTAATGACATGCGTATCATTTCCCCATACGCCAATTTCTTCTTCTTCTTCCATGTGGTTTCTTCAAGAGAGGAAAAGTGGAGGTTGAACCCTAATTGATAGAGCTAGAAATTGATGATTAGTAACTATTCATCCACTATTCATCCAAAAGATGCATGTCACCTTCTATGCCACATTTAACTATTTCTGGACTTTCAAAGGGTCCAGAATTAATAATAGAAAAAAAATGGTCATTTGGAAATAATGCAAAACATCAAGAGATCTATGTAAAACATTGGAAGATCATCACAAAACATCTGAAGATCTATACAAACATCTGGAGATCTCCAGATGTTATTATCTAGAGTTTTTTTAATGTTTTGTCCAGAATTCACATAAAAGTCCAAAAATAGTTAAATGTGGCATTTCTGTTTCTGCAAATTTTTCTACCCCCCTTCCTGGTGAATGGTGAAAAAACCCACAACCACTATTGTTGTTCGTACCCAAAAAATGCCCCCCCTTCTACTACTGTCAATCAGAAGATGAGATTAAAAAAAAGGATAGCATCAAATCATTGATTGGCTGTTGAACAAATAGGATAGGCTGTCCAACAATTAAGATTTGGCACTCTGAGATACAAAATATGGATTTATAATATGGATATGGAATTCAAAATACATACTCTATAAATGTATGGAAATATATGAAATACATACATATCCTAACAAACTCATATGAATATATCCCATATTGATTGTAGCCTACAGTCAAGTTCCCCCCAAAATACAAATATGGGGGTGTGGTGGGTATTCAAAAGCACAATTCATGAATTTAATTTACAATGCACTCAACCAATAGAAAATTGCACGTGTATCCCTTTCAATTTTTTTAGTAAAGCTTAACAACCAATGGGAAAATGACACATATACCCTTTCTATCTTTCATGTATGAATTGGAAGAAATGTAACATGTTTATCACTATGACTATGAACCTAGAAGATGCAATCTATGCATCTTTCAGGTATTGACCATTAACTTACATTTATATAGATTGCTTTATAGGTGTATTCAATGGTTGTGATTAGAAAAAACTAGTAATTTGATGTGTAGCCAAATGTGGCATTGTTTTGTTGAGAGTTCTATGAGTTTAAGGAGAATTGAAGTATGTAAATCTTTTGCATTTGATGTGTAGATCTACATTTTTTTTTGGAGAGTAATGTGGACAATAAGACATATATTACTTCTTTTATGTAGTTCTTGAGAACTATTATCCATTTGCTTGACATTGGTAGCAACTTCTATCTCAAGGAAGAATCATTGAATAATGCACCATATTATATACTACTAAATCTTGTAGGTCCAAATATGATTTTCATACTATGATATTATTTGACCTCTTGTGCGTAGGCACAGTTAAAAATAATTAAAGATCTTTCTACCATTTTAGATTACCGTAGAGAGTGTACTAATACAATCCAATATTTATTTTCCAAATTAAATAATTTTGTGAAAAAAAATGAAAATAGGCTTATACCAATCATTGTGAATTCATATTTTTGAATATTTTCTTTTGCACCACAACAAAAAATGTTTAAAATTTAGAATTTTTTTTTGAATTATTTACTTCAATTCTACAAGCAATCTATAGTGATTACACCCCTATGGAATCAATAAGTTATGGCACAATAAGCCAAAAATGCAGGTCAACGGGCAGCACAAAAAAAATCACAAAAAATCAAGATAATTTTATAAAAAAATATTCCCTAAAATATATATTTTTTGTCTACATGTGAATCTTTGATTCATTCTATTTGGACTAGGGATGAAAAAGTTATGGACAATCTTGTTTTGGGGGGCAATCTGAGCATCTTCTTTAAAAAAAACATTTTGTCCAACTTTGAATGCTAATATCTTCCAATCCGTACAATCAAATTTGATGAAATTTTTATTACATGATCTCAGGCAAGTTAAGTTCAAGGTCCTATGATTAGATTTTTTTTAAATTGGATTTCTTGTGTGAACGCAGCATAAGTGATAGTTTTGACTGATTTTTGATAGAAAATGGCCTTGCTTCTTAAAGGTTAAGGGTTAACTACCTACAGTCTTTATTAATCCCTAAAGAACCACAAGGCCACTAAGTAGGTGACTTCTGAAACATGATTTTTTGCAACCCCAGTCCTTTAGGGGTTTAAGGTACGATGCTCTAAAAGCAATCAACTTCTTCAAATCAACCCTACAAAATGGTACTATATAGATATGAGTTGGTCTTTAAATGGACCACTTTATTCATTGATTGAACCCTCCAAAAAAGTATTCTTTATTGCAAGAGCCAGTCATTGGCCTTGATTTCCTCAAATCACTTTAGAAGTTGTAAGTGGACGCATTTTGGGAGACCTAGGGTCACAAATAGGTACCTACAACTGAAATATTTGAAAATTCATAACTAATTCAAAAATGCTTCAAAAAATATGAAACGACTTGGGTTAAGTTTGGCATCCATTTTTCTTTCTCTGAAAAATGAGTGAAAAATATTTCTATTCATGCAAACCTACGCAAAAGACGGACCAGCCCTTAAATGGGCGCTTTTAGAGCATCCTACCTTACCTCTAAAAACACCCATGACCCTATGCTAAATAATTCATGACAATTCCCTTCGCCAATGTATTTGGAACTCATCAAAACTTGTACTTAATTTTCATTGACATAAGATGCTCCAATTCGCCATACACCGAGCTGCTCCTTCCCTGCACGCCTTCCAATATAATTTGGTACAATTTCAAACCCCACAAATTAAAAGCCAATTGCTCAACGATGGAATATGTTGATTTTGTTGACAGATCGAGTCAAGGCAATTGAAACCATTCTTCCTCAGTCTGTCCTTCTCATCTTACGGACAATCGACTCAAGGGAACAAATCTGAGTTATGGTCGATCATGGCAACGACAAACTCAAGAAGAATTCCACAAAAAATTCTCATGTCACTTTTTTCCAGAGATCAATAAAATTCCATAATGGCATCTTTCAAAATCTCACTCAACTTCCGAAAATTCCCCCAAACAAACCCAAGAAACACCAATTTACAATTGGTATTCAACATGCCTATCTTAGTTTCTGTTCAAGTACCATCTTTAATGGAAAAAAAAAAGGTTCAACTCTCAACAATCCTGGATTACAATAGCACAAAACACACACTATTATATATAAGGTGGTATGCTTTAAAAGTGACCATTCACAAGCTCTTCCACCTTTTTCGTAGGTTTCGGTGGGAAAAAAAAATTTAGATCATTTTTCAGAGAAAGAAAAATAGATGTGGAATCATTTTACACAAGTGGTTTTGTATTTTTTTTCCAAGCATTTTTGAATTATTTGGAATATTTGCAACATACCATATTTGCAATAATTCCAAAACCAAGACTTTAACCCCTCAACGCCCAAGGGGCTCAAAAGTAGCCTCTGATAGTTTGGAAGTCCAATTCAAAGGGATCTAACTTTTGCATCAAATGTCCAAATTCAAAAAAACCTGTTGGGAAAGTTGCGCATACTAGTCTAGTTTATGAGATAAAATTTTCAGACCAATTTAAGATGAATTGAGTTTGTGACAGACATTCAAAGTTCACAGGTTCAATTTGATTTCAGCACATTGCATTGTCATGGCTGCAACTTCGGGGGCTTGTATCTCCTTCATCCAATGGTTGTTTTCAATAAAATTTGTTGGATTTTGTTCCTCTAGACATCTAATTAATGTGGTAAAATTTTCATGGCAAGCCAAGTTGTTTTGAATGTTTGGGAGCAATTTAAAGTTCAAAACCCTAACATTTTTTGGTTAGTGTGAACTTCGGCGGCTTGTTACTTTTTCATACTGTGTCCGTTTTTAAATTTGTTTTTTGGGAAAGTTGCGCATATTTGTCTAGTTTGTGTGGCTAAAATTTTGTATCAATCAAAGAAGTATCGAGTGACTGAGAAGCATTTTAGTAGAAGTAGGTTCAGCCTTAGATGTGTTTTTTGCACCCTTTTTTGCTATTTTTTTTTACATTTCAAAGTCATTTTACAAACACAATGATTTAGTTTAATAAAATCTTTTTTCACCAGTGTGTTTATATGTTGATTTCAAACCACTTTCTAGTGTAAAGTTTTTTCATTTAAGTAGGTTTAGAAATCAAATTTCTCCTCCAAATGTGTTTTAAGGAAAATTTCAGCATCTTTTTTCAACAATAAAACATTATAATCTTGCAATCTACAAGGTCAAATGGCTCCAAATTTGATCCACGTCATCTACAATATACACACTACAAGATTGTACGGTTCAGATTTTGATACCTCCATGACATGTAGACTTATAGGACTTGAAAAGCAGTGATGTTTTTAAGCCCAAAATGGCCATGGGCCTTGAAGGGTTAACATCTATATTCTAGGGAGCCCTTCATTTTACCTTCAATTTTTAGGCTAGTCTTTTAAAATGCAAGGTTGCATTTATTTCCATCCTTTGCAATTGCACGGTCAATTAATTTTTTTCCCTTCATTTGAAGGGCACTCATTTTTGCCCCCCTTTCATTTAAAGCCATTTTGCAATGATAATCCCCAAAGGACGGAGCCTTTGCCGGTTCAGTCAAACTTGAAATCCGACACCCTATATCCTCCATTTTTTATTGGTTTTATTATTTTGAGATGAAATCACATGTCTTACATTTGTTCTAAAATTTTGAAATATTTTGTGATAATTTCAATTTACCATGAATTTTTGAAGAAAAAATGAAGAAAATTACATCAAATATAAATCATGTTACCAAAAAATTTAGAGTAGAGTATGTTATAGTGTAGGACACTATAACAAGTATAAAGAAAATTTATGTATCATTCCATATTTTAAAAAAGATTATAGATACTCAACTTCAAGCTTCACTACAGGTTCATACATGTCTATTTTTAAAGATTTTTTTAAAATTTTGAAGCAGTAGAAACCAAACTTCACCAGCTTCATTGTATTAGTTTGTTTTTTCTCAAAAACAAGAGAAATCATTTTGAATGTCAATTCAAGTTTTAAAGGAAAAAAACTCAAGTTATTGAAATACATTGGACAATGTACTATTTTTTTGATAAATAACCCTACATTAAATCAAAAATCAGCTAAAATGTCTTGAATCCAGCATAATGACATGGATACAACAACAATAAAGTTACACACAAAAAATCAGATGAATATCATACATTCTTCAATATGCACAAAGCTAGGTTGACCATTTAACAGGCCATTTAATGGCCACAAAAGTCCTCGATGTTCAAGGCATTGGCAACCTTTAAAATATCAAGTGAAAAAAATTGCCATAGCTAATTGAGGAATTAGAGAATCAAAAAAATTGGAAATGTTGTATTACAAGTAATAAACTTGTATAAAATAAATTTTCAAACAATTTTTAATTTTTTCATAATTTAATCAAAAAATTTAGTAAAATCTTTTTTTAATTCAAGTAAATTTTTTTATTTGGTATTCACATGCCGAAATTGAATTTCTACATCAAATTCTCAAAAGTCTACATCACCTCATACCATTCCCAAGATGACATGTGGCACTTTTATACAAAAATAACTTAATTTACACCAAATCAAACCTTTACATAGATTTTGAAATTTCATTGAGGAAAATATGAAAATATGAAATTTCAAAATCCATGAATTTCTTACCAAAAAATTTCAAAAATAATTTTTATTCCACTTACTAAAGAATCTTGAATTTTTTTAAATCATATTTATAAAAGATTCACCAACAAATTTAATTAACCCTTGAATGATGAGTCAATCACTGTAGAAATCATCTAGTTTGGTACCGCATGACTTCTTGGTTTAAAATAATGCAAAAGCACTCCTTGGAAGTCAAACTACTGTAGATTACCTTCCCTTTTCATACAAAACTTGAAAGATGAATAGTTGCACTTCTATCCTGCATGGATAGATTCTTTGTCATTCATCGACTATAAAATGTCATCTGCAACATTTACGAATTAAATTCATAAATTCATAAAAATATAAAATAAAATAAAATTGAAAAATTATTTAATACAAATGTTTTATTTATACAATAGAACTCTATAAGTGCTCCTTCTATGAGTGAATAAACTTCCAAAATGTAATAGGTCCAACTTCTAGAATAAAGTAAGCGGTGGTGGCACTTAAAAGACAAGCCAAGCAATAAATTGTGGACCTCACCTTGTCAATAAAAAAGGAAAAATAATCTTGTTAACAAGCTTCGTGGCTTGAAGACGTGGCATGTGTATCACATGGGCAGCTTCCTACAAGTGTAGACCCTCTCTAAAGTGATGATGTCTTGGACTTGTTCATTTACAGGTGTTCTACTATAGTTGCAACGTGTCCAAAAATTTGTTGAAAAATTCTAATTTCTCAATTAGTTATACCCATGTTTGAAGTGTATGAATATTTATGAGAGCCATCGTATTACACCCCCAACACCTTAACCTCCCAAAAATCAGAAATTAACTTCATTTCCAAACAATCCAAAGAACAGACAGTTTTAATTACAAGTATGTCAATCATCGACAGTGCTCATCACCATGAAGCTTCTCAGGCAATTTCATGACCATCTCTTCAACACCAGCATTAAGCTTAATCCCTCTGGTGACGCTGTTCGGTGAAGAGATGGCATGAATTTGAGAATCATCGAGTGTTGCTTGAATGAAGAGAAGGTCGCAACTTTCAAGATTTCTTTTCAAAATTCGGAAATCATGTCAGTGAGCTTTCACACGTTTCAGAAAAAGGTTTTGCTGAAACAATTACAAAACGATCTGAATTGTGAACTATACACGGTCATTGACATGTATATCGAAGAGAACAGATTCGGAATTCACGAAACAACATTCAAGATGCCAGAGACCAAGTGTTTACATAACTGTACAAGGATTTTTATTTCGGGAAAAATTGGTCTCTGCAACTCTTCTCTACAACTCTCTAATTTACAATACCGCCAACCACACGCTCGTGTGGCAATGCGAACAATCACGGCAAAATTGAGAACCCCACGAAGAGATCACCCCCATCGCCAGGCTATAGCTCATAACAGCTTAAGAATTTTTTTAGTTTCGTTTTCCAAACCCTAATCCCCACCCTCAAGAATCTACACTCTCTCTCTCAAAACTCTTCGCAATCAATGTCTGCGATGGTGAAACTCCGGATTCCGCATCATCACCTCTTCTCTCGGCCCATGCACAAATTCCTGCCGAAACTCTGTCGCAGGAGCTTGGTACCGCGCATGGTGCATCTCTGGTAAGACGGCTTGGACTGTTGGTCCGCGATGGTCTGATGGCAGGTTCACTACCACATTCGGAGCTGCAGGGGTGACAACTGATTTAGCTGCTTCCTCCTTCACGACGGCCGCTTTGGTCCGCTCACGAGCGAGAGCGGCGTCTTCGGCTTGACGAGCGCGCCGGTAATTCTCGCTGTAGTCAACGGTGAGGTCCCAGAAGACGGACCGCTTCTTCACGAGCTTCACACGGTTGAGGACGCGAGAGGGGTCGACGCGACCGTGGACCGTGACTTTTTGGTTGTATTGGTCAGTGACCACGCTTTCCACGCCTTCCAGGGCGAGGAGACGTTCTTTCACCTTTCGGGCGCATTTCTCGCAGCACATGGGTACCTTGAGCTCGATCGGCTGCACGACATGGACGCGTTTATTAGCACATGAACGAGAAATTTTGGCCCAATTCGTCCTCCAAGTCTCTTTTTCAGATATAAGCAGTTCCATTCACACTTTCAAGCTGAAAAAAATTCGACAAATTTCCTTGAACTGAAAATTTTACTTCTGAATTTCCTTGCAACCGCGAAACTCACTGTTGTATCCCAGATCTGTGATTAGTGAGTTTCAGAATAGCCGCTCCCATCGTTACTTAATTTTTTCATTCAGGACATTCACGTTCTTACAGCATTCCTTAAGCATTCTTCATGACAATAACTGGAAGTTGACAACTACTGTAAGGAAATTCTTGATGCTCATTCAGATCTCATCTTTATGATTTGGAATTCAAGAGTGGACGCTCACTGGAAACTGGAAATTGAGAGAAAATGGTGTTCCGGAGTAACATACACTTTGGATCTTTCCAAATTAATCTTCTTATCCCAAGAGTTACTAGTGGGTTTCATACTTATGAACGAGTTCAACAAACAGGCGACATGTTCAAGATTACCCGGCCTCGTTAACTGAGGGGACATTTAAAAGGACTCAAAGTCGAACATTCACACTCCCTGATGGTTCATTTTAGAGTTTGAGGAAGAGAGCCAAGAGCCAAGAGAAGAGGTGAAGAACTTACGTGATGAGCAATAGCTCTCGGGGGCGACACACTCCGCTTCTGCATGACTTGGGCAGGCGGCCTCTGCACGACTTGCACAGGCGGCGCCGGCGCCGGCACCACCGGCTTCCCCGTGATCACCTGCGTGGGCACTGGCACCGCACTCTTCACCACCGGCTTCTCCGTGATCACCTGCGTGGGCACTGGCACCGCGCTCTTCACCACCGGCTCTTCCACAACCTTCCGAATCTCCTCATGAATCCTTACGGGTTCTGGCACCGTGTGCACTCTCGCCAGGCGCTCCACGGGACGAAGCTCGGGTTCCCTAACCGGTGGAGGAGGGACGCGAACCACGGGGCGGATGTCGTCGCGCGGCAGGACGGGGCGAGGTTGGGGCTGGTAGCGCTCCACGGGGCGAAGAGGCTCAGGGTGGTGGAAGCGGCGAGGGGGGGAGAAGTCGCGTTCTCGGTAGTAAGGGCGGTCGTCGCGGGTGGGGAGGATCCATGTGGACTCCGGAGGGCCATAGAACAACTGCGCAGGGCAAAGTTGGAACAGAGCGAGTTAGATAATCAATTCTCAGAACAAACACTGAATACCCACCAAAAAAATTTCACAAATCTGCGAATGAACATTCTCGTGATTCTACAAACGTGCACGCTCGCGGTTCTGTGATCTTCTTCACTCCAACTTCGACCATCGCTTTTCTCTGAGCTTCTCGTTTACATACAGCGTGCGAATCGCGCACGTCGTCCACGCAAGAACACCACCACACACTCCTTTCCAACCGAATCTCACACAAATTTCTCACCATCTCTCACTCCTACCCCTCCATTTCAACAACCCATCACAATTACATCCCAAATATTAATTCAATTCCCCGCAAGTAGATATTAACGAACTTACATCTTCCATGCTCATAATGCTCGGCATCGCAGCAGCAGCAGCAGCAACCAACGACCAAAACTTCTGTCTCTTCTCTTTCTCTCGATCTCTCCTTTCAACAATTAAAACCACGTAACAGCAACAGAAACCTCGATGAATCTGTCTATCACACAACTAATTCGATCTCCAATTCTCCAAGCAAGATCCAAGATCCAAGATCCAAAATTCTATACAGAGTTAGCAGAAACGTGACCGAACAGTGAGTCGCCTGAGCAAGTTTCCCCAATCACAAAACGTTTGTTGTGTTTTAAGATTTAGTTCCGTGACAAGCGGGTATATACACGCATTGAGCAACTTACGTGAGCAAGTCGAGCTTTCGCAGCTGGGCAATCCGTGAGTGCCAGCTCCCATCCATCATTGGGTCCCTCAGGGGTTCGGAGCTTCCTTGCATGTCACTGGCTGGGCGGCTTCCGCGCCTTCAGATCAGTTTGGCCGGTCCAGCCGTGTACACGTGTGTTGTGCCAGGGCTTGAAAAAAAAAAATCTGCCTAGGGTCAGTCGCCGGCGTGTTGGAGGAAAAAATGGAAGTGAGTGGCTTGCGTGACAAGTGTGCCCGGGGGGAGAGACTTTTGGCAGCAGCAAAGTTGGTGTTTTGCATGGACCACAGGAGTTGAATTGGTTGGTTCTAGATTTGTTTGGGTTTTTGATATTATCAACTGCAATTTCTTTTTTGGATTTCGGGTGCGATTTCTGGTTTGGATCTTTTGCAATTTCGTTTTGGGTTGGGGAGAATTCGGAGCCAGAATGATGGAGATTTGATTGCTGGTAATAAGGTAAATTAACCGCTTTTGGGGTGTGCACGGACTGAGTCGTACTTGCTTGTGGTGGACTGGAGGCGCCAGCGGCGAAATGGGGCGGACTTGCCACGCAGCGCGTTTGCTGTACGTGATCATGGACGCTGTTTGTGGCCCCGCAAAAATCTGGACGTGGCGAAAGTAGGCTTGGATTTTGATGGACTCTGCCATCCCGTGAGGCCACGAAGTACCTTGAACTTCAAAATTCTTTTGTCTGTAAGGCGGAAACACCCATTCCCTTCCTTTGTATCCAATTCCGTGTCATGTACCAACAGAGTACATTTCTTACTACAAAAATGTGCACCCTTGGTACATCATGACGGAATTGGATACAGGGACGGTCTAGGGTGTCTTCACTCACCTTAAACCTTAAACGACGGGCTCGTAACCGTGGAAATCATCTCTTTTGACACCGTCTGAATTGTTGGATTAAAATAATGCAAAAGCACTCATTGGAAGTCAAGCTACTATAGATGATCTTTCCTTTTCCTACAAAATTTGGAGGGCGAATAGTTGCACTTCTGTCCTACATAAGAGATTCTCTTGTCATTCATCGGCCGTAAAACGTCCGCCTTGACGTTTAAGGGTTAAATTTCCCATTTTGGTGACTAAGTGAGGTTGAAAACACCTAAAATTGTCCCATACCCTTTGGCACATCTATTAAAAGCACTTTAATACTTAAATGATGAGGTTGTTTTTTGGCCGATGAATGACAAAGAATTTCTTCATACATGACTATTCATCTTCATAATGTTGTGCTATGTAAAAGGGGAGGTCTGGTATAGTAATTTGCCTTCTAATGAGTGCTTTGGATTTTCTTAAAACCAAATCTTTCCCACGATATCAAAATGGATGATTTCCACAATCACCAACCCATCCTTCAAGGGTTAATTTAATAGTACATTGTCACTAAAATTGCTCGTAAAATTGTCATTGATGCTTGGAGTATATAATAGGGGGCAATTTGAGGTCATACTTGGGACACAACATGAACATCCAAAGTGATTTTTGAATAGATTTGCTCGTAATTAAGACCATATTAAAAAAAACTAAGTATGTTGAATTCCTTATTTTGATGATTTAAGGTGTTTCTATGTTATATGTACTTATATAATCATCGTCGCTAATCTCAACTAAGCATAGTTATTATTATTAAATATAAATTTTGTTGTATTAGGTCTTCCTGGCAAATGAGAGAGGATTTCAGCATATACTTTAGCGTGCATTGTTTGGATTGGACATTGTGTGAATAAGTTAACAATATTCAAAGTATTGACAATAGGTGTACCAAAAATCAACATAAGGATCTTACAAAATTTTATGTTTTCATTGTATACAACTTGTGTAATTAGTATCTAGGTTTTTGTAATGTTGTTTGGTCCAAATATAGGTGTTGCATTTGGAGGCAATGTTGATTGTAGGTGTACACTCCTTATAATTATATACAATTGAAATTCTTATATATTTGGTGGGTTTGGTTTGAAAGGGAATAGAATTTGCATGCACTGTAAGGAGAGGTTTGAGTAGTTGCCTTATATGAAAATCAAGTCAAGCAAAAAGCCCCAAAAAATTAAAAGAGAGACATTGCTCTTCACTTGTTGTTTCATATTCCAAATTTCTATTGCTACAAGCAGGCTACAAGACAAAGCATCTCACAGTGTAGTTGCTTGTTTTTTAAAGATGAAATCACATATTTCCTATAAGTCGTAATGGAATTGTCTAAAGGAGGGTAGTAAATTTTCTGCAAGCACAGCTCCATTTTTTTCCATTGTGTAAAGATATATGTATACAATAAAACATACTCATGAAGTCTAAGTCAAACAAGTCTCCCTTATTTTTGAGCTGTATTCGAGACTCCTTCCACCAAATTAGAAGTATCTGATTCAAAATTAAATATGAATTCAAAATTTCAAATTTGATCATTATTTGGTGGTAAAAAAAACAAGTGCCCATATTTTTCCCTGAACCAATTGCACAAGGAGCTTATAGTTGTCCCCCTTTACATGTATCCGGTCATAACCTTCTCCTTTCACTTTCATTACCATGTAACACAAGGCAACTGGAAAGAATTAGGGTGGCTTGATTCATGGAAAAATAATATTGAGAAAGTCAGAACTTTGCACATTCACTTCCATTTGAAATGATTGGAAATCAAGTTGTGGCTTGAATCACGAAGCATCCAATTGGACGCATGTAATTTTATTGGACTAAGGTAGGAGGTCCATAAAGCGCCCGTTTAAGAGCTAGAACTTAATTTGGGGAGGTTAGATTTCTTGAAATGAATTTTTCAGTAAATTTTTGTTGAAAGGTAAATGGAATTGGCATCTAACTCTATTCAATGTTTTATATTTTTTTGGAGCTTCAAGGAATTAGTTATGAATTTTTGAAGTTGAAAAGCAACGGTCACTTCAAGTGTCTACCTCCTGAAATGCACAATATTTGTACATTGCTGAAGTAGTAAAAAAATAAATGTACAAACAATGTACATTTCAAGAAGTGGACGCTTTTAACTTCAATTTAATAAATTTGGATTTTTTTGCTAATTATTTTAAATTCTATTTGATCCATTTTAATTCAAAAGTTCACATTTGGACTAGATGTATATCATATTTTCATCATTCAATTGCAAATGCAATATTAATTATGGACTAGTTATGGATTTGTCCATAATGAGTTAAATTGGTCTTTTTTAGACTTACTACTACCTTAAGGCACCCCCCACAACATTGAGTACGTTTAAGCAAATCAATGGAGGGCATTCCTCTATCATAGAAGATCAATGGTACAGAACCTTTAGAGGTCAGTTGTGGCGTGCTGCTGTGGGTCTAACGTGAATTTCATTAAAATGGCGGCATTCCAGAACTCTGACGGCTTTACATCTATACCTGTCCTAGATGTTTAGGCAATGGCGGATTTCATATGCCATTTTAACGAAACTGACGTTGTGTGCTCTCAGTCATCTCTGCTCTCAGTCATCTTCACTAGGGTCTGCTCTTAGTCATCGGCTTCACTATGTCCGCAGAAATTTGACCGACGAAGTTTACTTGTGTGACAGGTGTGCTCCAGTCGATGCTTCCAACGCTCCGGGAGATTCTGGTAACGCACTGTGCAGGATACTCCAGAGGGTTGAGGGCATTTGGAACCTTCAACAGGATTCAGAAAGTATCGACAATCCTGAATTCCTGATCGATAAACATAAGAATCACGAACAGTAACAGTAACAGTAACTGGGTGGCATGAATCAAATCCTGATGTACGTTAAACAATGTAACAATATTAACCTTAGGATTCATGCATGTATGAGAATAGTTTTATAATCACTTTCATCGATGGCCTGCATGCATAGCTTAGCTTGAATATGCGTCGTCGACCACTGTGCCCGTGACTGAGAGAGACGACCATACGGAGGTCTTTGTGAACAGTTGATGGATGTGACTTTAATCGGAAAGAACACCGGTAGTTGCGGACATGCAGAGGTAATCAAGCTTGCTACAGTAATCAGCCGAGTAGCTTCCCTGCCGTAATCAAGCTGGCTACAGTTATCCGTGTCTGCGGAAGTTGCTTCAAAGTGCTTCAATCCTGGAATGGGATTCAAAAGGATTGAGACAAGACGTGAAATGGATTGACGGCGTTCGGGAGCTTCTTATCCGCACCGGCAATGGAACACTACACGGTAGCCTGACGTCATCTTCGGTGAATAAAATAATTAATTTTTTTTTGAAGACGAATGGTTTTGGAAATTAACCCCGCTGAAGCTCCTTGACTATGTTTTCACCAAAAACGCTCCAAAACTGCCATTTTTAGTACAAAAACCAAACTTTTGAAAAAAATACAAATTTGACACATACAATTACAGGATCTTGTAATATGTTGACTTCAGAACGGGTGGTAAAAATTTCAAAAATTTCTACCGTGTAGATTGCAAGATATAAACATTCAAATTCATTGAAATCATTTTCTTGGCCCTGCATATGAAAAATATTCCTCGTCCCCACCTTCTATTAAAATTTTAGCCTAAAATATGCAAATCTTCAATCTCACATATCTAACTAAAAATTTTATATTGCCAAAAAATGGAAGTTGGTCCTTTAGAAGTTGGTCCTTATTGTTTTGCCAGATTGAGAATTGAAAAGAGTGGTGGTAATGGGCTGATTTAGCTTACCTTATTTATCCTATTTGAGCGTGCAATACAATAAGAGCATCCCCATTGCTGACTCGTTAGATAGGGGTGCCAATTGCTCATGTGGAGTTGGAGCCTGGGGTCACACTGCTTCTCACATGCGCCACAACGAACACACCTAGAAGAGGCGTCAAATGGAGAACGCAATAGGCAATTGAAACCATCACCATTTCACATTTCTTCGAAAGAATCTCCAAACTTCCTTTGAATTTGAATTTGAGTTGCGAAACTCTATAAGCACATAGGGTGGTATGATGTAGAACAGCTCATGTGGGATATTGTAAAATATAATTAGTAGGAGCTCAACCAAAAATGCCATATTTAACTACTTTTGGACTTTGCAAAGTCCAAAATTGGTAAAGGGACATCGAAGACAATTGTAGACTTTGACTTCTATAGATTTTATGAATCTAGAAATGATATGGATTTTGGTCTAGGTGGTTTGAAAAATGTACAACAGGTTCAGATTTTAGACATCTATGACATCGGGAGATCTCCTGATGGACAAAGTCCAAAATTCCCTTAAAAGTCCAAAAGTAGTTAAATATGGTATAAAAGTAGGAATTGTGTTTTAAATTGAATTTCAGACCTCATCTAGGCATAGTTGAATAACTTTTTCAAAAAAACTTTGAACTAAGAAAAGTTGATAAATCAAGTTAAATTTCACCTCCAAAAATCCATTTGATATTTAAAGACTCCAGTAAAAAGTTATGGACAAATTTGAGAGAGGATGTCTGAAAATGTCTAAAATATTCCCTTCCAACCCTTCTCTCAAATTTGTCCATAACTTTTGATTGGAGATTCTAAATCTCAAGAAAATTCATGGTGATGAAAGATATAATTCATTTATCAATTTTTATTAGTTCAAAGTGTTTTGAAAAAAGTTTTTCTACTATGCCTAAATGAGGTCTGAAATTCTACTTTAAACACAATTCCTACTTTTGATTTAACTATGAGCATTTGAGAGTTCCTACTAATTCTAATTTACATTATCCCACATGGTTTGTTCTACCTCCTACCACCCCATGTACATGTATTGATCTCCTCTCTAACACTCGCAATTCAAGTTCAGTTGCAAATGTTTTTCTCCCTACATGTTATTACAAGCAAAGAAACCTCTATTGAAGTTGAAAATGTTAATTTTTCAATTTGTTTGACTCTAGTGAAGGAAAATTTACAGTGGAAAATTTTTCAGCATATTTGAGTGCCAGCTGGGGTTGGCACTTTGATATCATAACATTGATATACAGCGTGTAGGGAGCCCTACTGCTGCCCCCAGATTCAGGAGCCGCCCGCAACAATAAGCCAATGACATCCCAACGCTGACAAAGCATATACCGTGTTATCTTCTGCCCAACCAATGAGGCTTTGAGAATTATAACTGATACTTTCCCTCAGGTATCTAGGGTCGCATTATGCCTCCACTTAGGGGGAGCAAACACAACATGTTAACAATGTTATGATTTGGGTGGAAGGGATAGTCAAACTACATAGCGAGTCATGTACAAGACTCACCAATTGCTTAGGCACTTGGCCATGGCGGGCTAGTTTTTGGCCCTCCTTATGCCTGCTATAGGGCAAGATTCACAGCACGGGCCTACCTACTCCCCATGTCAACTACCATGGGCGCCCTATCGTGGAGACAATCTAATTCTATTGGAAACTTTTATTTTTATGTAACGACTTTTTTTCTTTCAATAACACTAATCTTGAGTCCCCACTACAGTACTAAGATAAGTCAACATTTGAAAACATCCAGTACAACTCCAAAAAAATGCATAGGGTAAGCTCAATAATATATTCAATAGTGAGATTTTTTTCATATTGGAGAAGGAACTAGAACATGTTTCTTCAATACTCATGGAATACTTGGGTGATATTTGGGTGATATCTATATGAAAACTAAGTGCATAACATTCATGAGCTGTGAGAGCAGCTGCCTTGCCTCTGATGGAAAGATGTGGTATATTCCAGATCATTCCATTCAAAGGATGGAATAGTGTGGAATATTCCACACCCCACATTAGCTAATAAGCCACGCGTCGAAATATGTCAGTGTGTAAGGAGTTGAGTTAGTGGATGAAGACTTTAGAGAGGCAGCCTCTGTGAAGGCTCTTGAATGTTATATGATATGTAGGTAAAATTTGACCATTGGTCATAAAACACAGCAAAATGTAATCTGATTATTTTGCCCCCCCCCCAAATGAAAATTTCCTTTGCAAAAAATAGCCGACATTTTTTGACTCAAACCAATTCGTGCATAAAAAACCCACTGAACATGTTCCTACTCTTATGAATTGAAGGCCAAGGACGTGCAGTAGTTTATTTATTATTTTTACTGCAAGACCTGCATGGGCCAGTGGAGACAAAACAAAGATCTCAGACAGAAGTACAGAACTGGCTGTGTAAATCAGGACAGGTCACCGACCCCACAACAATCGACGTGTCACCGACATGGCTACAGAGGCTGGTACAAAAGTGCCTTGTCACAGGTAGTGAAGTGACCGAAACATTATTGGCTGAAATGTGGCCAGCCTTTTTTGTACTTTACTTATTGAGGAAGTGCCGAGATGAATTTCATTTATAATATCAGTTGGTGACGGAAGCAGCGTATTTCTACATTCATCCTTCCTTCGGACCAAAAAATCTTTTTTTTGGTTTTAACCGGCTTAAACGTTAAGGCGGACGTTTTGTGGACGATGAATGACAACATGAATCTCATGTGTAGGACAGAAGTGCAACTATTCATCCTCCAAATTTTGTGGGAAAAAGGGAAGATCATCTACAATAGTTTGACTTCCAGTGAGTGCCTTTATATTATTTTAATCCAACAATTCACACGGTGTCAAAATAGATGATTTTCACGGTTATGAGCCTGTCGTTTAAGGATTAATCTTTCACTCTTTCATCCATAATTGGCAAAATCGTCCATCATTTCTATTTAAAATGTGCATGAAATTTTAAGCATAGAAATTCAAAATTTGTTCTATCCAAAAATCTGGGAATTCAAATTAACTTTTAAATCCGACAATCTGTTTGTAATCTGAAGCCTTTGATAAAAAGTTAATGAATAAAGATCAGAGAGGGGTATGTAGGTTAATTTTCAAAGTCCTTCTCTTTAAATTTGTTTATACCTATTGAATGGGTGATTCAAATTACAAATGGATTTTTAGAGAGGAAACTCAATATAAATCCCTATATTCTCTTTATTGAACAAAATTGAATTATTATGCGTAACTAAGATTTGAATCGATATTGCATTATTGATAATCTTCTAATCAGTATTGCATTCTAATATATTCCATATGAATTGTTATGCCTACCTCAACTATATAAAGTACTTACCTTCTCACTATATACCTAACATGAAATTCATTGAGATTTACAACGGATCATTGCATTATGAACGGCAATAATCATATAACCATCTGTTATATATAACGCATATTTTGTTTATTCTAACAGCAATTCAATATTGTAATAAAACATTTGTATTGATGCTAACAACATACTTGTACACATGGAAATATAAAATTAATAACATTAAAGCAAATTGATGGTTGTTAGTTTGTTACAACTAATAGAGTTGTTGTACATAAGGCGATGTTCAAAGTGCATCATGTTTCTATTGAGTGCCTAATATTTCAAACCATATAAATGCATTGGCTTCACTATTCACTAATCACTTCAAATCACTTTGAAAATTGAGATAAACAACGTTGTTTACAATATGAATTTGTATTATTGATGATGTCTTCTACTCTCATGTACACAAGTGAACCTTAAAGATTTTTACATCTAAAAGTTTTGTGCACCTTGGTCAAATTTTATTGTAATTTTTAAAATGTATTTTTTAGGATATTTGATTTAATCTAAAAAAATGAGGTCTCATAAGTTTTGTTTTCTCCTAGACTCAAAATTTCAAAAACACCTTAAAATAAAATAAATAATTTGCATGCAATATTGGAATTGAATGCTCTATAGTTTGGAATCCAAATTACAAATTATTGTGTACTTTTCATTTGTATTTTTTTGATTGTAAGTGTTTCTAAAATTAAAATTATAGAATAATGGGCAATTTCGTTAAAATGGCATATTCCGTATGCCATTTTCAGAGCGGCCACTTTGAAGTGCGAAAGTGACATCTACGAGGGGTATAGATTACATAAATCTTTGTCTTATATAGATTTCAAAAATCTAGCACTAATGTACATTTCAAATCACGCGGTCTAAACTTTGAAAGCAACATCTATGACTATTGTAGATTTCAGAAATCTAGGACAGTTGAACATTTCAGAGCGGCCGCTCTAAACTGTGAAAACTGCCAAAGTTACGGAATTTCGCCATTTTAACAAAATTGCCCATAATAGTCTTCATCATTCTAGTATTTATTATTGATAAAAGTCTCTAATGTAGCATCAAACTGGTAAAACTTTGTCAAATCAAGCCTTGTGAGTTTGTGGAGGAAATCTTTGTCATTGACATATAATATTCAATTGTTCATTGCTAGGGTTTATTTGGACACAACGATGTTAAACAGCTAGAAAATCCCATTTCAAATTAGAAGAGAAATATGGTTTTAGAATTTAGAGCAAGATGCCAAAACAGAAAGCTCATTGACAACAACAAACTATCAATACCAAGTGCATCATTTGAAAATGGCAATCATGGATGCATATGTCAACGTGGAATGCATCTAATGCCAAATTATCCAAAATGTTGTGAATTCTCTACCAATTAGCTAAGAATTATAATACCTAGTGAGAATGATCAAGGGCATGTTGGATCTTATTGGCAATTAAAAATGGATTCTAGATTTCTTTAATACATATTTTTCAAACATCGTATAAATTAACTATAAAAAGTTTAGTGATCATTATTTGTATACCCAAAAGCAACCACATAGGTTTGCAACTCCTATACTATATGGCCATGATTATAATTACTTATAATGCATTTTAGTCCAATCTCAAGGGATATAATTTTTTTTAATTCCTAGGAAAATCTTAAAGCCCTTTTGACAAGGAATCCAAAAATGTAATTATATACATGAAATGATTATTTTTTGAGGACTATAATAACATTAAAAACCTAATTACATGAATTTTTAGAATATAAGTATCATGAAACAAGCTACCCAACTTTGGAGGCTTTTTAATATATATATATTTTTTTATCAAAACTAAAACACTACAAATGAGTTTCAATTTTAACTGGAGGGAACTTCTTGTATGGGTTTTTTAAAACTATGCATAGGTATTTCAATTCTTCATATATACTGTGAGTTTCTTTTCCTAATATCGATATGCAATCCAATATTTGTATATTTTATTTTATTTTTAAGTATGATCTTCACCTGGCTTTTTGATCTTTTTAATTTCAAATATAACTTTTACAAAAGTTGTCCTCTACGCTGTTTTAATTTCAGATATAATTTTTTACAAAAGCTGTCCTCTACGCCGTTTTATTGCCAATGCCCTCTTGCGTATAATAATGCAAGAGTTTCATACCCGGGGGGCGACCACCCTAGCCTCGTGTTGGAAAGGTGTACTTTCTGGAGAAGAAACTACTGAAAGGGTTGATACTGATTGCATCAAGGTCAATTACAAAGGCCACGTTGCTCCTTCCTTCAACGAAAGTGGCTCCTCTCACTCTCTTTCAAGAGCTAGAGAGAGACTGATAGCTCCAACCAACCAACTCGTTTATGCAGTTGGCGTAACTTTAAATGAAGAGTATCATATTCCTCTTGTCGAGTCCCACGACAAGCACCTCCGTCACAAGCTAGAGCTCCAACACTTGACTCCAACTTACTGAAGACTCCACCACCACTGAAAACTCTGACCCCTGCTAGTTACGTACAGTTGCGTTCCGGAAACGCTTTCGTCCTCTGTTTGAGACAGGGTTTTTTTTTTTGGCGACAGGCCACCTTGCGTGCCCTCCCAGCAGCAGTGTTTTTTTTTCCGGCGATTTGGTGCAAAATTGCACCAAAATTTTTGACCTAGCACCAAGCCTATAGGAAATTTTTAGTAAAATTTTAGATGAAATCGCCAAAAAACTTCAAGTTCAAGAAAAATCTTGGATGAAATCGCCACATTGTGAATGAAAATAGAATTATAGATACGTATTTCACATTTTCTATACAACACTTGGATGAATGTTGAAACTTGGAGCACCACCATAACATTTAATATCGCCACTTCGCCACTTCATGGAAAATGAAAAAAAAAACCCTGCCCAGCAGAGGTCGATATCGGGAGGGAGCCGGGCCCAATGGCCAAATGCTCTGACGGATTCGGCGAATATCGCCAGAAAAAAAAACACTGGTTTGAGAAGCTCCTGGAAAGTCGATCGGGTGGCAGCCGAAAATCAACACTGGGAAACCGGACACTACTTTCGAACGAACTACAGTGCAGTGAGTACAGGTACCCGCAGAGATCTTTCTGGTGAGTTCATGCCTCCAATTGACCACGCCCTATCGATCTCCACAAGAATGCATGCTGCGTTCTTGTTAATTAGTTTTTTGCACACACAATATCTTTCTGTACTGTACTGGAGGCCACGTACTGGAGGCTAGCTAGCTAGTACGTGGTCCGGACTTCGATCGATGTCCACTGCGTGCAGTAGCTCCCAGTCTCCCACTAGGCTCAGCTGGGGAGACGGAATCTCCATTTGATGCCTTTTCCGCGTTCATTGAGTGACTGGCAGGTGGGACATCGATCTCACCACATTTTTTGGAGTTTCCTCATGGGTCCGTAACAGCGCCGTGGGTGGCCGGATGGAAGCAAAGGACAGGCACCACAGAGCCAGGTCGACCGGAGAGGATTTGATCAAAGTTTTGGGAGAGAGCTAGCTTAGAAACTAAGTAGGCGAGTTGATCGTAGTGCAGATGGCAGCATGGAAAATGAAAGCAGCACATCTCGAGGCCATGTGCCTTTTCAATTAAGAATCATGCTGAGGAGATCCTCTGGACCAAAGTTCAATTCGAAACGTGTCTCATTAGCGAAAAGATCTCGACGTGTCGTTGGCAAAAAAATCTGTGTGTGGAAGCTTAGAGTCGGGCCTCACAAGCTTAGGGTCGGCTTAACTTAACTTACAACTGTCCAGACAAGTCCATTGATCACAGGGCAAGAAAGTTTAGTCAATTCAAACACATTCAATTAGGGATTATGATAGTCACACCTTCTTCACCTCATTCTCAATCTTCAAAGAACGTGGCACTCTCTTGTTGCCTCTCTATGACTTGCGGTGGTCCCATTTTCTTGAAGATTGAGAATGGCCATTCTTCTCTTCCTAGAGGTGAAGGATGGACGTGAAGAAGATTTAGGGAGCAAAGATTTCACCTAGCTTTCACACCCGCTGCGTGTCACTTTCACAGGAAGATTTTGTGGCGTTAGCCCCTAGGGCTAAAGTTTGTGGGGGGGGGGGGGGGGGGGGGTCTGAACTGCCCCACTTTAGACCCCAAGGCTTAACCTCGCATAAACTTTAGTCCCCAAGGCTTAACCTCGCATAAACTTTAGTCCGGCCAAGGTAGGACATTTTGGGGTCTAAAGTAGTGTGAAAAAATAACGCCTGAGATTTTTCAAACACTGTGTACAAGGGGTCTAAAGTGGGGGCTATTCCTCAAAGGATTAGCCTCAGTTAACGTCACGAAATCTTCATGTGTTTCACCCAATACCGCTCCATTGCAAATTTCTCTCATTATTCCAATCGATTGCATCAACTGCATCAGTGCTTCATATTGGATCAGTTGCATTGACGCTCACCCTAAATCCGTTGATTGTGATTTGGTTTATTGCATCAAACCCTCTTTTGCAAGCCTTTATAAGTGAACACTTTTCTTAGTTTCTATTCTCATTCTCAACACAATACAAGAGGGACGTTACACCTTCTTCATGCGAAACGACTACCTATTGGCTCCTATTTTTACTCTTGAACTTCTCATTCTTCATAGAATTTTAATTTTTGGTAAAGGTGTGACGAACTCTAATGAATCTGACAATACAATGAATTACCCTATAAGATAGGAAAATCCTGTTTTTGCCATTGTGTATCAGTAGTACACATTTCAAATATTCAAATGTACTTTATTAGCAAGGTGAATCATTCACCCTTCTCAATTTCACATTTATGTATTAGTTATGGGATACATTTCAAAGAAAAAATGAACATCACAAAGACATGACGGTGGCATTGTGGACTAATTCACCTTAATAATGATGAAAAAGTGATACAAATAGAGTCTTCTACTTTAATATGAATGACATTGATTCATCAAAGTTACATTATTTTTAATTAATGCATGTTGAAAATATGCTATATTTGAACCAATTTCTACTAAAAAAAATTTGATATTAACTTCTAAAGGACCAAATACTATTTTTTGGCAACATAGTGATTTGGGGCAGCTCACTACAAAGGGAGTTTTTATTTTCTTTCTTTGAGAATTTCACACCACATGTGTCCGAGGAGTAGCTTTAAGGCCCAACAAATTTTTTTATAACTTTTGACTACATGGTTAAAAATTTATTGCATGATATGTAGTTTTCATTACTTGGCGGGCAATCTGGGCAGCTCAAAAGATTTCTTAAAAGATTACTTTAAGAAAAAATAAAAACTTAAAATCGGCTTTAAAGATTTATTTACACATGAAAAAATTTGAATCATTCCATTTTGATTAACCCTTTAGTGACCGGTTGACCACTTTGTGGTCGATTTTGGGATTCTTGGTCTGATGCTATTCAAAATACATTTGATCACAAAAAACTCAAAGAGTAATGCAATTAGAGTATCTTCATGCGCTTCAAACAAAACCAATTTTAAGGGAGTTGGAGCATTAATGAATTAGCTATGAGGTTGCAAACTCAAATGGCCTGGACCTTCAAATGGAAAGTGTTCAACAAAAATACAAAAAAATGTCAACCAAATTGTGAGATTTTTTTGTAATTTGATGTCTTGACAAGGCATAAATGTTTCTTTGTAATCTCATGAATGCCCAAAGTAAACTTATGCATTGGTATTTATGTAGCGCAAATTCTAAAGGGTCATTCAAATCATTGATTTTTGAGAACTAAGGAAAGCAACTCAAACTCCAACAAGGCTCTAGAAGCAAACATGATGTAGAGGTACATTTCACTTTCTTCACTGTACCAAATCTGCACATTTTAGAAGGGTATTTGCATTGATAACCACAGATGACCATTTTTTGTGAACTTCAAAAATTTGTAACTAATTTCGCAAAGCTTGAAAAAATATGAAACGACTTGGGTTAGATGCCTATTCTACTTTTCTTTTGTGGAAAATTTACTAAAAATATTAAAAGATGTTTCACCTCCCCAAATTTCAATTTTAGCCCTTAAAAGGTTCATTTATGGACCTTCTACCTTATTTATAGAGATTTGTACCGTTGGATGAGTTTGATTTTTTGTTAGGTTGAAGAATCTCCCTTATGGAAACACCTTATACGGTTTGATCTAAGACTACATCTTTAGAGTGGCCACAAAGTTCACTTTCTTGAAAAACTACGCCCGCCCCCCAAATCAACCACGGTCACTAAAGGGTTAATGAGATGAAAGTTATGAGGAATTTCAGTTTATGGGTAGGGATGGAGTCTCTGGATTCCATACTTGAAAAAAATATAAAAAAATAAATATAATATGATTATTTGACGTGGCAGTCTCCTAACCACGTCAAACTGTTGAGTTGGCATTGATTTGGCATTGTTCCCATATTCCCTATAGGATTGGAATCTGAATCGCTTAGAGGCCTAAAAAATATTCTAATGCCTATATAAGACATTTTGACTTTTGACCGATGTGCAAATCCAGGGGAATCTTTTTAAATTTTTTGTTGGTCCCTTGGACTTGCATGGGACAATGTAATCCTACATGGTACACCGATGATCATATGAATCAATTTTTTTTATATTAATTCTTTAATTGGACATTTTCATGCAATCAAATGATCTTGAGTAGGATCTAGATTTCCTCTAGTGGAAGGTTAGAATAATATAATCCGTATATTAATAAATATATTCTACAATAGGTTGAGAATTTTTTTGCATGATCATTAGGAGAAAAATGAGCCTTCAAAGGGATTCTAAGTTCTTAGATTACAAGGAATGCTAGCAAGAAAAAATATTTAATTAAAAATTTTTAGCTAGTAGACTATAGGGCTTGATTAGCATGGGACAATTCAATTAAATAATTGACAAAAAAATTTAAATTTTTTCAAAATAGTTTTAAAATAAATATGGAATAACAGAATTCTAGAATTCTAGAATCTGATGTGGCATTAGTGCGACCATGTCAAACTATTGTTTTTGAATTGTTTTGAATTATTTTAAAAATAAATTAAAATATAATTTAAAATTAAATTTTTTTACAATAATTCTTTTTTGGGACCATTGTTCATCACTAATGATGAACAATGGCCAACTATCTCTTAAAAGGGCTGTGAGTTGCATTGGGGGGAACTTTTAAAGTAAAACAACCTTTTTGATGAAGTTTGAAACAAAAGATCCTAATTTTCTTCTAACTTGGATATTGAATTACAATCATTGTTCTCTTTTAGTATTTCATAATTTTATAGATCCCCATGGTGTAAGATAAATGTAACCTTCATGAGATTAATTTAAAATAATCCCACTTGCAATGTAATATATCATTTTAGCTAAGGATGGAGAATAGCTTCTTTCTTGCAATCACTTAAATTGAATTTAAAATTTGAAACTCTAAATGCATGTTCACATGATAGAGAAACATTATACTCTGTAATTTAATAAGCATGAAATAACCTTCTTTATGATGATTCAAGGTTGAAATTACACAAGAAATAGTGGGGCTTATAATTTTGACCTACCAACTTAATGGCGGTATTATATCTCATAATCATATTTATTACTTTGGATATGAATGATAATTTATCTTTCAAAAAAGTTACCCCTACAGACACTTAAAGTACATTCACATCAAGGTAAAAAATATATAACTTATGAAGTTAAGATTTTAAACTCAATATAATTGTTTGCATCAAAAGGACAAATCTTCACTTTGATCTAATGTGACTCATAACCTATTTGATTGAAGGTTATATCTTAAACTTTTGAAGTTTTTATTTGCCCTTGTAAGATAATAATCTTTAATTTACTCATGTATTCAAAGAGAATAGTGGAAGTACCTCCCTCTAGGAAGATGAAATCTTTATATTCCTTACACTATTTTTTAAAGGATATGTTTCCATCATTTAGATGAACAAACTCTCAATTCTGTACTTGACTATCAAGGGCGTCATTTTATGCCAGATTATTATTTAAAGTTAGGAAAAGTGATTTAATAAGAGCTTTCATAATAACAAACTTATCCAAAAAAATTCCAAAATTCTAACATCTTGGTTGTACGCACTTTGTTCATTTATATCCTACATATCTTTACAAGCCACTTATTGTTTGACTTGTGGAGAGAAGGCAACATCACAAAGTTCCTCTGTCACAAATTGTTAATAATAATTGTGCGATTATCGTCAGGCACCGTTTTCATGTTACATTCATTCATTTGGAAACATTGTTACAACACGATATTGACATTCATTAATCTTGTGCAGTTTAGGCATATTATTGATATTTGAGTTTGAAGTGCTGAAGTTGCACGATAACTATGCATGACTAAAAATGTACGACTTCAGTGCTTTTGTGATGAGAGACTAACTTCGTGTAACATTAATGCTTATTTGAGACATATGAAATTAGTGCAATAATCACATAACATCATGTCCATGCATAGTTATTTCACTAACATTGCATTATTTTATCTTTCACAATTTCAATACTAAGTCAATTGAAAAATAACATTTGTGTTTAAAGCAGCAATTCAGACCTCATTTAGGCATAGTAAAATAAATGTTCTTGAAAAATTTTGGACTGAAAAAAGTTGTCAAATAAAGATAAATTTCACCTCCAAAAATCCGTTTGTGATTTTGAGCCTCTAATCAAAAGTTATAAACAAAAATCAGAGAAAGGTGGCAAGGAACGTTTTTTTTGACATTTTCAAACATCTGCTCTGATTTTTGTTCATAACTTTTGATTGGAGGCTCAAAATTACAAACAAATTTTTGAAGGTAAAATTTAGCTTAATTTGAAAAAAATTTTAGATCAAAATTTTTCAAAATAAATTATTTTACTATGCATAAATGAGGTCTGAATTGCTATTTTGAACACAATTTCTACACGTGAGTTGACAATGAGCTTGGATCTCTCATCTTCAAGTTATCCCATATCCATTGTCATAACGGACAACGAATTTCCATATACAAAGGACTTCCCCACCCTTTACTCACAGCAACTGTCAATGAAGAGAATCCTTCATTATGTCATCAAGTTTCTTGGTGGCCTATTGATGGATTCAATTCTTTCACTATGTCATCAAATTTCTTGATGACTTATTGATTGAATTACTTTAAGCTATAGTTTGATGGCCTACATATGTTGAAAAGCTAGAATATGAAGTGATGACCAACAAAATGCAAGAATTTTGTTAAGAAAAAAGTTATTGTTATTTGAAATGGTAATCAACAATTTAACATTGACAATATTTTATGAAACATTGATATCATTTAATAAGTTTTATTGCAGTACAAATAGCAATGACATCATTGTCATGAATTTTCCGTGTCCTTAAACACAAATAAAATGTACGACAATGAGAATTAATTTACATGCATTAACTGACATAGTTAATACCAATTACATAGTAGTGCCAATTCTTTGTAGTAATCGTGTACATCGTAACAATGTGATAACTTGCAAATTAACGTACGCATCCATGAAACAATAATAATTGTATGATAATTGCTAACAAATTATCAATCCTGAACTTTGAGATGAAGTGCTTTATAGAAGTAGGGACGTAAGAGGTACAACAATCCATATAATATATGTTAATTAAGACATGAAAGTGCTCAACTGCTCATAGTCGTCAAAACAATGTACTATTTGTTTTCACAATTGAACTTTAGACCTTCATAACTTTTTAATAACTTTTTGGAAGGAAATTTTAACTTGATTTCCTACATGTTTTTAGTTGAACTCAATTTGAAAAAAAAGGGTTTATAAGGTTTTATCCCTAATGACCCAAAGTTGGTGCACTTTCAAAATGGACCCCAACTCCCAAGAACTCAAGCAATTTGGTTGCTCATTTTTTCTTGAGATCAAATAGAATGTAATTGTAGGGTCTTGTAGTTCACATTGAGGATGAGAATTCCAAAAAGTTTCAGATTATTTGACGGCACCAATTACTAGATCTTTAAGTCTAAAGTTTTATTTGGGTCAATGAAAAGCATAGTAATGCACTTTGAAAGAGCATATTTTGGTAAGAATATTTTGAATGATGACCTTTTTGAGTCTAGTGAGAGACAAGAGAGTAGACAACTGAAATTTCACAACATTTCGAGCATTTTTCAATTTCACGGTGGTGTTTGCACTACAAGGGGGCCATTGAAATGAGAGTAGTGTTCGTAAGAAAAATAAGAATAAGACACTCGTCTCCTCCATGAGCTCCTTGGATTTGCTCTCTTTGAGGTGGATCTAACCTTTTTGAGGTGGGCAACAATTACATTGGTTGATTGGCTTTTCAGTTCATGTCTAAATTGAACCCAAAAAATTGAGCTGTGAACTATACAATACCACTCAACTTAAAAAATTCCACAAAATGGAATTTAACTTGGAACTTGATGAACTAACCGCCATTGGATTCATAATGCAATCTATTTTTCATAAATACAATTTATTTAAAAAATTCAAAATTTGAGAAAAAAAAGATCAAAAAGAGGGGTAGTAATTAGAAAATGGTTGGTGGGGTCATTAGGGGTTAAGTGAGATTTGTTGATGTGATTCATTATAATTTATTTGAGTTTCCACTTTGCTTAACCCCTAAAATTCTATGACTATGTTTTCACCAAAAACACTCCAAAACTGCCATTTTTAGTACAAATACCAAATTTTTGAAAAAAAACTTTTTTGACATATGTAACCGTAGGATCTTATAGTAAACTAGTTTTAGAAGATGTCGAAAAAATTTCAGAATTTTTCACCATGCGGATTGGAAGATATTAGGATTTGAATTGGCAAAAATCTTTTCTTTGTCCCTGCGAAAAACAGGGCAGCTGCACTTCACAAGGTCACATTTTTATGAAAAAATGTCCAAAATGGTGGTGCATCTTTGAATTATTTTTTCTAAACAAGTTCTCTGCATGCTTAAAATTTTTCAAATCATTTGATTATGTACAATATATACAAAAACAATAGTAAGTAGAAAGAAGTAGAGAATGATCCAAAATACTAAATTGTTAAGAATTTAATTATGGAATTGAAAAATGTAAATCCCAATGGTTGTAATGTTGTAATAAACAACCTACATCCTATGAATTTTTTTTTTCAAAAAATATTAAAAATTGAGTTAAATAAACAACTTCAAATTTTATTTCAGAGTAGAGAATCTATAACTACCCGAAAACTAAAAATCCTCATAACTTTTGATTCATTGGTCAAAATGGAATGATTAAAAGCTTTTCGAGTATATATAACTCTAGAAAATCAATTTCAAATTTTTATTCTTGAAAAAAGTGATTTTTTTTGATCTGCCCGGACTGCCCAGTTACGAAAAAAAGTAACATATTTGGCCATAACTTTTGACTCCTATTTCCAAATGTCATGAAATTTAGTGCATATGAAAGGTACTCCTTGCGCCCACCTTCTATTAAAATTTCAGCCCAAAATATGAAAATCTCCAGTCACAAGTACCTGCCCAAATTTTTTATACTGCCAAAAAACGCATGCTGGTCCTTTAGGGGTTAAAATATCCTATAACCTTTGAAGTTTGATAAAAACCCAATTAACTTTACTATAGGAAGGACCTCTCCTTGTACTCACAACATGTCAATGAAGTAAGCCCTTCAAATCACCAAACCATACTATTTTGATATTTAATGGTGCATGTAATACTTTCAGAAAAATGAACAACTCTAAATATTCAACATTAGGTGATTTGAATTTCACCATCTTGCCCATTTTTTGACATATAAGTATTTGCAGCATTAGTTTATTTGTTTTTGAGCTCCCCTAGAGTGATTTCTAAAAAAAATCAACTTTTTGTTTCTTTATTTAATTGTTGTTGCCTGTATTGGTTGGATATGGTGTTAGGAAGAACATTCATATTATATTTTAAACTCAATCATGTTAACTATGCAAGATTATAATTTACACACCACCTTCTCTTCACCCTTGGTGTGAATATACCGTTGTGGAGTTACCCCACAACTCCATTGAAACTGAAAATTTAGGTTGGTAATCCTACGTGTCTGCCAACTCATTTATATATTGAATCCACGTCACAATATCCATTCTTATGGATACAGTTTTTTTTTTTGGTATGCTCACGCAATATGGAAGGAAGAGGAGGAAGCAGACGTTGCTGGTAGTAATTCGGGATTTCTGTGTCGCAAATCACCGTCAACGATGTCGACGATACGAATGCGAAGCTGCCGTTGTTAATCTAGTAGCTCCTTGAATTTTGAAAAACAAATCGGAACTGGATTACTGTAATTCGTTGGAGAACGACTGAGGCAGCAATGGCCCTGCCCGTCGGATTGGTTTGCAAGCAGCTCGCCGTGCGAGCTGCTAATGCGTGGCCAACAGGTCCCGTAGTCATGGCTCGTGGATTGCGATTCGCAGCTTGTGAACTTCCGAGTTGGAAGTGGAAGACGTCCGGAGTTTCATGCTCGAGCTCGGGGCGAGGGTTGCATGCGAGAGATGGTGGGGAGCTTATTCTAGGCATTGAAACGAGCTGTGATGACACGGGTGCGGCTGTGGTGATGCCTCGTTTCCTCTCTCTCTCTCTCTCACTCTGTCTTACTGCCTGTGCATTGCGAATGTTTCTAGAGAATAACTGATTATGAGAGGATTAGCTGTCAGGGTTTAGGGTTTAAGGATAGTTAAAAATTTGAATGAAGGATAAGTTTGTGGACAAGTTAATTCCCATTTTGGAATTGTTTGTATTCTGGGAGTAGTCTTTAGAGATTCTTGGTGCGAACTGCAGCCTCGCTCGTAACTATTCGTCAGTGCGGCGTCTTTGCGAACTTAAATTTTTAGAGTTTCGTTAACTTCTGTGCTATTCATTCACTTAGAATCGGAAAATCATTTAAATATGGAATCTTTGTGCTATCTCAGTCCATTTTGTATTAGAGTTACAGAATTTGTGTGGAGTATGATGAGATTTCAACCCTAAACTGGATTGCCCTCTCTGGAATTTTGCAGGTCACTACCGATGGTCGCATCCTTGGTGAAGCCCTTTCATCGCAGGTGGCGATTCATACTATTCCTGTTATGAACATTACAAATCAATGTCATCTTAAGGCTTTAGGTCACTTCTTCGGTGCGGCTTTTTTTAATGTGGGCTCATATTGTGACTTTTTTGTTTCTTGCAAAATGATGTGGAGAGAGAATTTTTTTGTGTGTAGCGACGCATTGTGTTTCTATCATGTGCTCTTGTCGCGATGTTACAGACGTCTGTGTTATGTCTGTGAAGGCGGACCTTCTACATCAGTGGGGTGGAGTGGTACCCAAACTAGCCCAGGATGCTCATGCCCAGGCTATTGATAAGGTATGAGAAATCAATTTTCTGATAGGACGTCAATTTTCTGATGCTTCATTCGCATAGTTTATCTAAGCACTTGTGATGGTGACTTATGTCAAGAGATACAGCAGTCGGGATACTTCTGCCTTAAAGCATGCTCACTTTACCATATAGCGATAGTGTTATCCTTATGGGTTTTGAATGATCTGGAAGATGGCAGGTTGTTGCTGAAGCTCTTGGAAACGCTGGTGTACAAGAAAGAGACCTTTCTGCTGTGGCCGTTACCATCGGTCCAGGGTTAAGCATGTGTCTACGAGGTTGTTTCGATATCCCTAGGTGATTGAGATTTTTCATGCTTCAATTTTAATCTTTGAAATAATTTCGCAGTTATTGATCTCAACCTTTCTTCGTACATTGCGTGACTTAGTTTATGAATTTGGTACAGTGGGCGTGAGCAAGGCAAGGCAAATAGCTCGGGTCCATCGCCTGCCAATGGTTGGCGTTCATCACATGGAAGCGCATGCACTTGTAGCCAGGTGACTTTTTTTCCTCGATGCTGTGGTTCCTGAATTATCAATAAAGTTTTATGGCGTGCCCAGCAATGGCCCTTTTGGGGCCGGTTTTTGACCAGATAATTATAATTCGTAACATAAACGGTGTTTTATTGTGAAGAATAGTAGTTTGAGCAGCTGTTTGTTAATTTGGTTCCTTACTCCGAAGATGTGGATCTGTGGGTGCAGATTAACAGAAAATGGAGTAAGATTCCCTTTTGTGGTGCTCTTAGTTTCAGGTACTCACGGTGATGGCATCATTTAATAATTTTAATATTCGAGGATAAGCGCAAGTTATGAATTACTTTGTTCACAACTGTTATATAACTGTTATATGGTTCAGAACAAAGATTGGTGTTATTCGTCGACTTTAGTGTGCATCTGATGATTAATGGGGATTAGGACGCTTTTATCATTTGGTTTGTTTAAAATGTGCTTCAACTCCTCTTTGTTGATCAAATGCGAATCTGTTTTTACCAAGCCTTTTAAATACTAGTCGCTTTTTATTTACATTTGGATGCGTACATGCAAATGTAAAGTCCTGAGGTTCTAGAACGTGGATCATGAAGGAATGCATTGATGGAAATTAATTGTGCACATATGTTGTACCGATTGGCAATAGGAGGACATAACTTGCTTTTGCTGGCTCAAGACGTCGGTCAATATACTCAACTTGGCACCACAGTTGACGATGCTATTGGTGAGGTGAGAAAAAGTTGATTATTCCTGTGACAATAATTTAGTCTTTCCATTGTGTCATACTCTCTAAGCCATGTATGGAAAATTATTAAAATTGATGCTGTGAAAGTTTTATTCTTGCACAGGTTTCTTGCCTCCTTTGCAACTGCAAGTCAGTTATTTGTGGATTTTTGTGAAATGCAGGCTTATGATAAGACAGCGAGGCTTCTTGGGTTGGACTTGAAACGTGGAGGGGGGCCCGCTCTTGAAGAGCTTGCTTTAGAAGGAGATCCGAATGCTTTCAATTTTTCTGTGAGTCTCTCCATGTTGGTATAGTGTCTTCTATTGATAGCTGTGATGTAAGGGATTGAGGAATACTGATCTTTTAAGTTCCTACACCTGCTCATGGATCAATGTAGTTCGATTCTCAAATGACGATCGGTCAATCCACATTGAGATTTTTTTTTTTCTTTGCCTTGTCTTGTGTACCTTAGAAGCTTGGTTTGGACAATTCACTAACCTGCATCTAATGCTACAGGTGCCTATGCGACATCGTCAGAACTGTAACTTCTCTTACGCTGGCCTCAAGAATCAGGTCCGCTTGGCCATAGCTGCTGAGAACATGTATGTATCGTCGATGGTGTTGTAAATTACAGGGAAATGCTGATACTTCGAAAGTCATAATCGAACGCGCTTTAATTAGATCGAAATTTCTCTACTTGCTCTTTATCCATGCTCTTGGAGGTAGTGCTCTATCATTCTGATTCATGCCAGCAACTGGCTCAAGCGATTTGCAATAACGAGCATGTTCCTTGAGTGGAACTTGCTCGAAGTTCTCACTCTGGCATATCTAGCCACGGCTTTGAGCATCAGTGACGGGCACGACCTACAGTTGTACGCGATTTTACTTAGGTCAGGGATTTAGTCACTTCCTGTCTATGGTGTTTTTTCAGTAATGCTGAGTTACCAGTAGCAGAGACTGACAAGGAAGAACGCCGCCGTCGAGCAGATTTGGCGGCTTCCTTTCAGGCATGGAATTTCCCAGTCATCCTGGACAAGATCTTTTTAAGTTTTTGAACATGGTTGTTGGGATTCCGTCATGTAGCATGTTATTTCTGCGCAATTCCTCGATTTGTGGATGTACTTTCGAAGTCAATGGGAACGGTGCTTATGAAATATGGTACTTTTTGCAGAGGGTTGCTGTACTCCACCTAGAGGACAAGTGCCGCAGAGCTTTGACATTGGCGCGCAAGATTGATCCTTCGGTACAATGTCTGGTGAGCATCTTAAATTTTTCTGCTGCTTTGACCATAAGATTAGCGAGTGCCATCAAATTAGCGTGTGTGCTGTTGCTATTGAGCTACAAATGTAAGGGAAGAGATTTGACTAGAATCTTTTTCATTAAAATTAGATTGTTTCAAGAAATTTTAGAAAATACCATGGGGAGGGTGATCTTTCATCCCTACCAAAGCATACCAGTTTTTGGTTTCAAAGAAGCTTACTTTTTGGATGGGACATATTTGTTCATTGCGACAATTAGGAGTTCACAAGCTTTGAACAATTTCAATGAAATGAATAGGGGTCTCTCCATTATTGACCTACTTAATTGCCAGACCCCTTTTACAGACATTCGTATGATTGATGTCTAAATACCAGTTTTAAAATGTAATTTACTGAGAATCCTGTGGACACGAGTGATACAAAATCTAAAATCTTCTTGCTTTGTCTTCTTTTGCAGGTGGTGTCAGGTGGCGTGGCTTCCAACCAAGTAGTCCGCAGTAGGCTGACTTCTGTTACCCTGGAAGTTGGACTTCGCCTTGTTTGCCCCCCTCCTCGCCTCTGCACTGACAATGGTATCCGCCACGGTTGGAGAGTGGTTTTCGAAATCCCATTTCATTTGCAGTGCCAATCAGATTAAGCACTATATAAGTATTGTATGAATGAGTTGTTATATGAATAAGGTATGCGTTTAAGAAAGGATCTCATCGGTTGAGTGATATCAAGAGTAGGTTTTGATTTCTTCAGCTGATATACATTTTCACTAGATTCTAAATATGTACTCGTCAGTTACTTTTTCCCCATTAGTGGTCTACCCACGTTGAGAGTTCTTTACACTAATTTATACTGTTGTTGCGTGACTCTAATTTAGCATTGTCACACTATTTTAAATGATTGCAGGCTGAAATATTACTTTATTAGACTAATTTCCGCCAATTTTTTGTGTAGTGACACTGATTTTGCGCCCTCACTTATAGGAAATATTAGGACCTTATGTGGTCATTTGTTGCACAGTAACTAATATTATGATCAACTCTTTAATCTTTCCCATGCAGGAGTAATGGTGGCGTGGGCAGGGGTTGAGCATTACAACAGAGGAATGACTGAGTCTCCTCCCCCCATTGACGAACCTCTAGATTGTTGGGTATGTATTATTCTTTGCTGTCATGTCTTATTTATGCATCTCGTAACATTTTTTAGCAGTTGTGAGAACTCACCCTTCTTTCTTAGCCTGAGATTCCTTGTAGAGAGTGTGCATAGTGCTTAGTGAGTGCCCTGTCGTTCCTCAAAGGTGTTGACTTTACCAAAAAAGGATCCGGGTTCGTTTTGTACGAGTTTTGAAGAAAGCTGCTCAAGAATGTTATGCTCGTGCATAGTAGTCCAGGTTTCTATATTTTAAGCCCTAATTGAAAATTTTAATGGTGGATCTGATCCACCACCACTGAAATAAATTTTTTGATGGGTTTCCGACTGAGATGTTTGAATGGTTCCTAAACAGCTCGACTTGAGACCACGCTGGCAACTGGGGGAGATTCACGAGGAAAGTGTTACACATAAGCACAAACGATCTTTGAAGAAGACGGGTGCCCATCCCTCCCTTACTGCCCAAGTTCGAAGTTTTGCAGAAGGTAGCTGCTAGCATCAGCCGATCACTCACTTTTTCGAGTTCACGTGCCTGTCCTGAGTTTAATTACTGCATGGCTGAAGTCAACAATGATTACATAGACCTGAGGATCGCTTAGGTTGAGGATACTATTTGTAGCACTATGAGCACTTAAACATGTGGAGGAGTGATTTGGGGGAGATGCATAGTGCAGTAGAGAGAGATCTTTGAACCAGATCTGTTGAGATCAAATTCTTATCACTATGTGTGAAATATTGTATGCAAAGTCAGAATGGGAGATTTTAGATATGTAACAGTAGACTACTCCATTTCCATTCAATGATTAATGACCATTGACTTTAAAATCAGTTCAAGACCAGTTCAAGATTGTGTGCATTTATTGGACTGGCTTACACCACTTGCTATTCGAAGGCCGACCAAGTGTATGAATAGATGAGTTGCTGATGTTAAGAGTATGGAGACGGTATGGAGTCAGTATGGAGACGGAATCAGGTCCACTATGGTTTGTTGTGTACTGTACCTTATGAAAAGCGCACAGGGTGCAGCAAAGGCAATCTGGTCAACATTTGAATGCCTTTCTCATGAAGCTTTAGTGCAAGACAGCCATCATGACCGAGTTCCTCAAAGGCTCCTCAACTTACTCAAGTCGGGCAACCGCTGCAAACACTCACAAAAATTAAGATAAAGGGATCGCAACGCAGGTAAATTACCCATGCCAAACATATGAGTCAATTGCCTTCTCCCATGTAAGTCCGGAACTGGAAATTGCTCAAAGCCATTCCAATTTGGTGCCTCGATGAAATTCGAATCATTGAAATATAGCTGCTGAACCTGGTGCGGAATGCGAAGTCAAGTGAGCCTTCCGTGCCCATATATTTTCATAAGATAGCAATTTGGTCCATTGGCTTCTGCTCCGCTTTGCTTTTGTGATCTGAACTACGAATGGGAGAGAGCCACGAGCCCACGATCGACCATTCTGCTGTGAATATTTGATTCTCCATCGTAAAGCAAAAATATCCAGGACACTACATTGCCAATATTAAAGAAGTTCAAAAATTGCTTAGGGTATTTTTGCACTTTGCATATTGAAAAGAAACTCAAGGAGTGAGCAGAAAAGGAATGATCATTTGATGCAGGACGTAATTATCTGTTGGACTGATCAGCAATCTAACCTCACTTATAGTAGAGTTGCCAATAACCGCACGGAGCAAATTCAAATCCTTCTCCAGATTTGTTCCAAATTTGCTCCAAATTCAAATCCTTCTCCAGATTTGTTCCAAATTTGCTCCAAATTCAAATCCTTCTCCACATAGAGGCTTGCATGTTTTGAAGTTTGGC
Source organism: Antitrichia curtipendula (assembly GCA_951230915.1). Taxonomy (NCBI): domain Eukaryota; kingdom Viridiplantae; phylum Streptophyta; class Bryopsida; order Hypnales; family Leucodontaceae; genus Antitrichia; species Antitrichia curtipendula. The sequence continues at coordinate 10,400,969 of OX579633.1, forward strand.
GAGATTATCAAATGCCATGTTAAGATTCACCTTTGAAAAACAAAATACAAAAAAATTTCATCCTATAAATTTTATTGAAGTTTAAAGGCAATGCACTTGAAATCTAGACAAAAATCCCTTGCAGCCTATCAGTGCACAATGTGTGTGGTCATTGGGCAGTGATATAAAATTTTATTCCCATCACAATTGAATTGGTAGTTGAATCATGCGGTTACTGTGTGGTAATTGGCAATGGTTCTTGGATGTGTGTAATGAATGGCTAGGTTACTCTACTCCACAAAGAAGGGTCGATAAATCTTATGGTCTTGTAATCCACCACTGAATCTTGTGCAAACTAAATGGCCCAAGATCCTACTCCAAGATTTTGAATTCCCCTGAGCAAAAATCTGGAACAATTCGAGAGTCTATGCTTCTACTTATCATTTTCTTCAACAATCAATCAAAAACCAATCATTTAATCCTAAAGAGCCTCATTTATCATTGGATGGATCATGAATGTTTTCAAAAGCTTTGTGTCGAGGCAATATGAAACAAATGTTGTACGTCCAAACGTGATGATGCTGCATTTAACTATATTTGGACTTTGGGAGGAATTCTGGACTGTTTTGGAAAATCACTCCAGCTAATTACTACTTATATTGGGTGAGGTCAGAGCCTTGTGCCAGTGACAATACAAAGGAAACCATTTCATAATTGGGCAATGAAACATGTAGACAATGGTTACTTGCATATAGTTAGCAAAATTATCTGGAACTATCATGATGTTTGTACACGAGGTTCTCAATTTGGTGTAAGCAATGAGAATTTACATTCTTCCATCTCCACGTGATTGGCTAAGTCCTCCACATTCATCATGAAACGGAGGAATTCCAACACTCGAGTTGGGAATTGGAGATTTAGAGATCATCTCATGATTGTCAACCCATAGCATTAGTAATTGACATTTCCAACTCAGAATTTGAGAATTGGACGTCTGGAGACGTTCTCAAGTCCTCCCCTCTACATTACACATTCATTTGACAACTCCAACACTGAGTTTGGAAACGGGAATTGGACATCTGGAGACATTCTAATGTCCTCCCCTCTACATTACATATTCATTTGACAATTCTAACACTGAACTTGGGAATGGGAATTGGACGTCTGGAAACGTTTTGATGTCCTCCCCTCTACATTACATTTTCATTTGACAATTCTAACATTGAACTTGGGAATGGGAATTGGACGTCTGGAGACGTTCTGATGTCCTCCCCTCTACATTACATATTCATCTGACAATTCTAACACTGAACTTGGGAATGGAAATTGGATGTCTGGAGATGTTCTGATGTTCTCCCTTCACCATCACACAGTGATAGTTGTATAATAAAGAAAGGTAGTGGAACCACCATTTTTTTTATTTAGATGTATGAAAGAATAGGAACTGAATACAAATAAAGCATTGTTTGCAATTCTGAAGGTAGTCTATTTCAGATCTGCTGGTTGGGTGTCCCTAATATGTACAATTGGGGGTATTATAGAAACCTTCTGGGTTAGGGGATCTACATCAGAGAATACAAGGGTGCGATTTCTAAGCAAGTTGCGCCATGCCATTTTACTAAAGAGATATGAGAAGAGGTCGCCTCTATTGGGGTACTTGTCTGAACTGCCTGGTAAGTCACAACCTTTAATAAGAAATAACATCGCAATAAAATTCCTTGGAAGTATCCGTGGAAGGAGCTCCTCCAATTTAGAAGTGGTCATGTTCGACCAGATACCAACGGAAGTCTTCGACAACATAAAACCAACCAAATCCTGAAAGGCCTCAATCTGTTTGTTTTGTCGAACATCCACGACAGCAGCTTCAGTGTACAAAACACCTGTCAATACCAAGATCACCACTCTCTGCAAAGACCCACGTGACAACACATGGTCAATTGTGAACGGACGACTAATATTCAACAGGAGTGCTCCTGGTGTAGATTACCAAATACCACTGATTACAGGGTCCATTACAGAGCATAAAATTCACACATTCAATGTTCACCAAAGAGAGCACATTACCAGTACATTTCCCTTATTGTTCTAACCCAAATTCTGACGACAGTGTGCAATGTTGTTAAAATTTCTGACAAAATCTGTAATTCGAAATACTACATGTTGACATTCATCATTGCTCTTGTCTAATATTCCAAATTCCACCCATGTAATTGAGGAACTTGTGTTTGAACTGCCAATTAAATTTTAAAAATGACACAAACACAACATTATCGCCGTCATCCTAATATATAAAGTAGTTGTAAGGTAGTTTAAAAAAAAAGACATTTACAACAGTTATAGATTGATACAAAATGTCAGAGAGTCTGCACCTATTCCTATCTACAACAATATTGTGTCCAGGGGTTACGAAAACCCTGAAAAGAGATCATCTGGAGCGCCCCAGATGAACGCAGCCTATCATTCCATAGTCTTAATACTTTACACCCTTCAGAACCTGGAACCCTACACTACCCATTGGATCCACCGGCTGTTGGCACCCGGAAAGTGGGTTGGCTTTGACATAAACCTGCACAGCTTCGTTGGACTTTAAAAGACCTTCAAGCCAAGGCTTCAGAGTTCGTGACAAGAAGTTATCGCCTAATTTACCAGACCAGGTCGCTGGGTGAACAGCATTGTCAATATGGTTCAATAAGTTCTTAATCAGACTGTCGTCAACCAAAAGGACATTCTCTACAGACTGAACATCGCCCATCTCAACCAGGGTTGACAAATCCTTCAAAAATACTGGTTTATTTGGGTCAGTTGGGTCTCGGTATGAAGACAGAGTGCACGAAGCCTGCGAAAGATATGTGCATTCTGTAGGGCCAAAAGCGGTAGCTGACAACATCTTCGCTAGTAGTTTGCACATGTTCTTATCTTGCATACTACTCCAAAATATTATTCGTACCCTACGGAAGAGCCAGTCAAGGAAGTTCTTGAGACCAGGTCTCCGAGTAAAGCCAGATTTGTTATCCTTAAAAGTACGATGAATAAGAAGTCCGTTCAAGTCCAAAACCACAACGTATTGCCTTATAGATACCTTACTCGATACAATCTTCTTCGTCAATGAATCCGAAACATGATCTGAAGACAACAAACAAAGGAACCAGTTACAAGTAGGATACAACCGTTACAAACAATAAAAGTCCCAGTAGAAAATAAATTAGTAGAAGAGGTCACGAGAAGCACCTTTCGGGACACCCAAATGAGAATCCTTCTCCACCTCCATCACGCTAGCCTCCTTCTCCTTCTCCAGCTTACTAGTCTCCTTCTCCTTCTCCAGTACACTAGCCTCCTTCTCCACCTCCACCACGCCTACTCCACCAGCCTTGTCTTTCCCAGGATTACTTTCCACCATCACATCATCCTTCTTCTCTAACTCGTCACCCCGAATCCCCTCTTCTACCTCAACGCCAGTCACCTTGTCACTTGCAACCTTCTGTTTGATGATCACGTCGGGGGTCACATCATTCAACATTCCTACGAAAGAGTCATGTACCACAGCAATGGAAACATCCTGGGAGACAAGGAAGAACATACAAACACGCATTCCTGAGTAAAATGAATCAAAATGGAACTTATTCATCACCTGATACTATAAATGCAGTCAAAGCTGTCCAGTTTATTCAAACAATGAAAATGATACAGAGTTGTAATGCTATCCCCTAGATCTAACCTTCTCTGCGACATTTGCATCGTTATGACGGCCCAAGTTGGGACTCAATGGGCTCAAGTCTTCTAGTGTGTCATCCCGAATAGGTCCAGACATCTCTGGAGCACCGATTTCAGTTGGGTCCATCTGGACTGTTTCAGATGAACTAGGCGCAGCTCCATCCTTCCTCGCTCCAGCGGCATGGCCCTCCAGTCCATCAGACTCAGCAACAGTAGAACTCGGAGTGTGAGCACCCTGACCAGTACTTGGGAAAGATAGTAATGCGGATGCAGCATCCTTTCCTGTTGAACAACCTCAGCTGCGGCATCCACTGAATCACAAACATCCGGATTCCCTGGGGGCGCATTACTCCCCTCTCCTCGTCTCTCCGACTCCATAAATCGTGCATTCAGGTTTTGCTTTGGTTGACCCGCCTTCTTACGATTTAAAACTGGTAGGGTATCTTCCGCCAACTCCGAAAGTTTCCTCTTCTTCTGCTTGCTTGTTCCCTCTGTCGTGACTGCAGAAAGTGGATTTTCCGCAGTTTTCTTAGCGGATGGGTCCTTCAACTTCTTAGGCGGCAATGATGGTGGAGGAGAGGACACCTGCAATAACAATGTCTAGAATATGAGACTAGGTCCACAAACACTCTCTAAACGAACAACTGGAGCAATCCAGATGCATGAAGTTCATGCAACACTCACCTCGGGTGACTTGCGCTTTGGAGGCTCATCATCGCTCTTTTCAGAGTATTGTTCCCCGGTGTTCTCTGGAGTTTCCATGTCACTGTCTGAGAGTTCCTCAACATCGGGCGGTTCTTCTTGGCGAACGTTGACTGCAAATTGCTCCTGCATTTGTCTAGCAGTAATTATCCCAGCTTTCTCCGCCTCCGCAGAGTTAAATACTTCCAAAACCTTCACCCTTCCCCATTGGTACAATACAACGATCGCCAGTTAATTCACAAGATCACTAGGAATACAAGATGACTAAGACTACAACATAAAACAACAATAACAACCAATTTCCATCGTTTGGTCTTACCATTCCCAGGTGAGTGATCTCTAGTCCCCCGTTCATGTTAACAAGCACCATGTCATCTGGTATTAACCCTCCGAATAATACAAGTGCGGAATTTGCGCTCAGATAGAGCACACCACGACGCCTCCATGAACTGTTTACATCAGTCGGGATTGCCTCATAATTGTATACAGAACTGTATACTTGTTGAGAGGGGAAGTAGTAGTTGAAGTGGCTCTGCGCGCTTTCCGTTTCATTGTATCCAAAGCATAAAATTACGGACATTACGAATTCGCTTCCAGTGGCAGTTTCTGGAAAGCCGTGATCGCGTCCAGCAATGTAGTGAATCACGTGCCAGTCCCAAATTTTGTGCGCGATCTCCAACTTCCGTTTGTACAAGTGAGCCACTACTTCATGGAATCCTTGAGCATCCGTCATGAGAATCGCTGGTGACCGAACGGAGGTGCCATTCTTCTCCACGCTTTCCAGAGCATCAAAAACACGTCGCAGATTCCGGTCCTCCAAAAACTTTGCCCGCGGTCCCGTAGCCGTGGCTTCAAACAAATACCAGATGTACAAGTGCCTCATCCCTTCGCCACGCCATGCTACAACGTCCTGTTGCATTAGAATGCCGCTGATGTTCCACATATTATTGTCCATGATTTTTGATAGGTACTTCTCTGCAAATCCTTTCTCCATTGCCTCTGCCACCGCGACTTGGGCTTTCGCCGTGATGAATGCATCCCACATGTCGTGCACAAATTTGGGACAGTCCGCGGAGTCGGACGTCTTGTTTAAGCCCTAAACCGACCTTCAAGCCAATTCTTCCCTGCGTCCATTGCCATGGCTCTGTCCACCCAAAGCTGTAATTCGGGACGTCCAAACTTATTCTCAGTAGCAAATTCCTCGAACTCCGAATCGGGGTATGGAACGTATTGCAGCTTCTTGCTGGGAAGATGGTACTGCCGGTAATGAAGCATCATCTCATTCTTCATGGCTCGGATGTATCGTTCTCTAGCTCTAGCTTCCGGTAGGGTCTCCAGTGTCGGGCCACCGCCTTTTCGCTTGGCCTTCGAGCTTTTCACAGTTATCTCCTTATTCTGCACCCGATCCGCAAGGAAGTTGATATCCTCCACCCGCAACCCGTATAGAGTCTTAAAATCAAATAGAGTTAGGCGCTTCCACAATCCCTTCGCTGGATCCGGTAGTTTGTCCTCATTGCTCGGAAGAATGTATTGCACATACTCCCTCTCAATCCTTACCCACTTCTCTACGTTAGCGTCATCCTCCAGAAACAACAATGGGATTTTCGTTTCACTTGTGTCGGTCCCTTTGACGGAGGTGAAAATAGTTGAGATCAGTGGAACGAACTCCTGAATGCATAATGATACAGAATTAGTTTTACATCTATGTTAATGGTCGACATTAGACAAAACCAAAACAAGCAGCTGGAGTGAACCAGATGACCTGTTTGAGAACTATAATCCCCAAGGCTATAATGCCACGAGCAGAAGCAATGGACACCATCTGGATCACTCCAAGTGAAAGCAATGTTGGGTTGACATTTGAAACCATCACGGACTCACAGACTCGACCATCAGGAGTGATCCAGATGGGTGTAACGTGATATCCATTTCTAACAATATTTTATGAAAGAAAAAAAATATAAAGAAGAAAACACGTACATTATACGCAGGAGTGTGTGGTCGGCCGCCATACGCTGGTTGTGGACTTCCCATCTCCCTCCATTTGATTCTCGCGGTAAGTAGTTGCGTGAGAAATGATTGCTCCTTCTATTCACCAACGACGTTCTGGTTTAGAGCTCGAGAGAGGTGCATCACGTCCAAGAATTTGCTTCACGGCGCAAAGATTGGGATGATTTTAAAGCAAGAGGCTTCATGAACATCCGATTCGGGAATTTCTCCGTTTTCGACAAGTTTCTTGTAGGCCTCCACTGTGTGTTGTCCCCCAATAATAAAGTAGTGGGTTTGTCTTGTGATGGATTCCAGCTTTGGACAGGTATTAAAATACGTTGCCCTCCCTTCTGCGCCGTATGGCCCGATTTTTATAGGAAGCACTGTAATGACTCTCCAGTCAGCGTTAAAGTCAGTTTCCAGGCGTGCTCTGTTCATCATACCAGGTAATCGGGTATCCTCAATGCCTCGATACACTAGCCTTCCTTCTGGGGCCCTGTGAAGATAGTCGAAGTGCACCCGCAGGACGTCACCACCAGCGTCGACAAAGGGTTGTTTCTTCCACTTGTACATGCAGTCGAAGTGAGCTTTGTACAATGCCTTCATCACTTTCAACTGCTTGGAGTCGAGCTTCTTTATCTCAGCCTCCTTCATTGCAACGCAAGCAGAAATGGTCAACTTACTGGCAGCATCTTCTGCAGCCGTCTTGTCTCCTGGTGCTCCGGTCAAAGACCTCCGTTTCTTCCCCTTTTTCTTTGGCGACGGTGTTGCAGCTACGACTGGTACTATTGCTTGGGATGCCTTGCTTCGGCTGCTGTCTTGGCGAGCCTCCTCAATTAGGCTCCAAGTAACTTGCATTTCCTTCGGCGTCCACTTCGGGATGCCGCCTTTGGGATCCAGTAACGATTGTTCCACCAGTGATTCGCAGTGACTCAACTCCATCGAGCTGTAATCGAGGATGAGGCCGTAGATTCTTGTACTATCCGTTCCGGGCATTTTCTCCTCAATGACTAGGAGCGCAGTGTCGTTGTCAAGACCCTGCATTTCTAGAATGTCAAGGCCGACGTCGCGGTGCACTTTCATACCACTCATAAGTTTAGGGACAATTCGCACGCGTTCATCTTCATCCTTCTTCCACTGGATCCCCCATTCACTGACTTTGCTTAAGCAGCGATAGACCGCCGTTGGGTGCAATTTCCCATTGTAATGAAATTGATGAACCCATCCATCACAAAAGGGTCTGAGTTTAATTGGGCACGCGTCCTCAGGTCCATCCTGAAGAAACTCATCACTGCATTCAACCAAAAGCTAGTTAGATGTGAAGGTGACCTCCGACTGCACCTAGCCTCTTCATTGAGTTGGAGCACTCCAGATGACTGACTGCGAGCATGCATTATGCATCACTAACCGATCACTACTTCCAATCGCCTGAGAATTCTACGACTAGGTTATGAACCACTCCACCTGCGGTGACCTATTTCTACATCTGGAACACTCCAGATGACTGATCGTTGGGCAGTGCTTAATGCATTTGAGATTCAACGTTATTCCTAGTCGTCCATGAAATGTGCACCCCAGCCTGCAATGCTGCGTAAGTTCACGGGAAACTCACTGAGACTCTCATCTGGATCTGTCCAGATGAAACAAGATTTTGAATCATCTGGATCACTTCTGATGACTAATTGAGACCGTATATGAGGCCTCATGTCTGCGCGATAAGCGTATCCAACCAATAAGCTTGCATCTAACCTTCTTATTTTAGGAGCGTTATTACGGAACTTGCTCACTGCTTTCAGATTCTCAAACTCTTATCTGGATCACTCCAGCTGAGGTATTTTATTCAATTATCTGGAGCACTCCGGATGACTCATTGTGCCCATGCTTGATGGTGGAACTCGCTCAATGCTTTCAAATTATGAGACTCATCTGGATCACTCCAGATAACATATTATCTTCAATTATCTGGAACACTCCGGATGACTCATTGTTTCCAGGCGTGAAGGTGGAATTTGCTCAGTGCTTTCAAATTTACTGACTTTCATCTGGATCACTCCAGATAAGATATTCTCTTCAAATATCTGGAGCAGTCCAGATGACTCAGTGATTCCAGGCTTTGAGGTGGAACTCGCTCAATGCTTTCAAATTAACTAACTCTCATCTGGATCACTCCAGATGTGATAACATCTTGATTTATCTGGAGCACTCCAGATGTCTCATTGTGAACATGCTTGAAGCATGAAGATTCCGTTATATTCCTATCTATCAAATTACTTAGCCTCCGACCTTCTACTTTTATGTGGCCTTTTGCGGATCCTGCCTGCTGCTCGATATTTCAGACGATCCTATGGATCACTTTGTATCAGATTATTGTAGAAATCTAACTACAGAACTGTATTTGGAAGCTTCGAGGTCCGCGGTCATAGGACAAGTTTTGGGGGTAATAGGGTTAACTTCCACGGTAGTAGGGTTTAGGGTGGAATTGCTTACGGATTATCCCACACTGGTGTTGTTTCCTTGCCTCGCCGTGTTCCCATGATCTGTCTTACTGAATTCGAATACCTGTATACAACCAGCAGTGTATAATTTAATATACAATGACCACATTGTATTTGAAGGATGTCTCGTTTTTTCCTGAATGTGCATACTGTTTCAAATTAAGCATTGACAAAACCCAAAGCGTTGACAAATTAAAATAATACAAATTCAAACATTGCTTGCATGCGATGGCAAACAGACATTGCAGCGAAGTAAATTGATTTTCAAACAATGACTATCTAACTATCTAACTACAAGACACCTCCTAGAATTCTCCACATGCATGAACTACAACTTCTGCATACACACTCCCGCAATCCTAAACTTCAAACAAATGAACACATGATTGAACTAAAACTTACAACAAATTAATGAACTAAAACTGTAATCAAGTTTACAGACTTCAAACACGGCCTACTATTCTCAATCATGATCCTTTCAAATGGTGATGCGTTTGGGAGAAAGAGTCAACTGAAGGCAACTGAAGCTGCAATATTATTATTTGGAAAAACAAACAACCATAATTGAATCAAGAGGAACCTAAACCTCCATTACACAAGGAGACCTGTACTACCTGTACTACCTGTACTACCAAACTAGTTCACTGTCTTCCATGTGGCATTTTCGGCGCTAACAGAGCTGCCGCACCCTCAGTCAGAGCCAAGCAAGCCAAGTTGAATGTGCAAGAGGAAACACACCGTAAATCTAAGAGGAAACACAACGGAAATTCAAGAGGAAACACACCGTCGAGGAAAATAGACTGAACTTCACCCTCTCTAGATTTTCTCACTAGCTCTCACACACTAGAACTTACCACAAAAATGTGGTGACCACGGCAGCCGCACTTGCTTCGCGGTGCAAATCGGTGTCCCAATGTTCGTGGCGGTGGACTTCAGTCGCTGCTCCGACTGCTTCAGCGTTGGTGGCAAGTCGATGTCCGGGACGTTGGTGGTGACTAGTAAGAGCTGCTCCTGCTGCAAATCGGCGTACTCCTCCCGACCGCGCAACGTAGTCGGTTTAGATCACGGACTCACAAGCTCGTAGAAGCAGAGAGGTGGGCGGAAGAGGAGGGAGGAGGAAGTACCGACGCGCGGCGGAAGAGGAGGGAGGACATACGGTACCAGCGCGCGGCGGAAGAAGACGAAGGACCTATAGCGGAAGAGTACGGCAGAAGAGCACAATGCAAGAGGAGGGCGGAGAGACGACAACGAAAATCACGACGGGAGCTCGACGCGGAGAGAGAGTGCACATCGAGAAGTCACCATGCACAATGGGAGCTTGCGGAGAGAGAGTGCACATCGGGAGAGGGAGCCGCCATCGAGAGGGAGACAGGTTGAGCAAGAGTTGATGCTCAAGGCTCCCACATGATGGCGCCGTCCCTGCCATGATTACAAATGAATGAACTTCATTCATTTGATTAGTGGGAGACTTGGGGGGGTTATCGAGAAGTCAAATGAATGAAGTTCATTCATTTGATTATTATGGGTTTAGGATATGAGCTCCAATTTTTTGTCGTCCAACCCAAATCATTCCATTCCATCTATATTTTTTTGATTGACTATGTGTCAATAGAACTAGTTTGTTTTTTTGGATTTTTTTAAACACATGGACAATCTCCATTGAGAAGGGAAAAAGTACAGTAGAACTAGATTTTATTTCCACACTAGGGCCGTAAAATTCATATTGCATTTTTTTTTTATTACTTAGCTAATAGAACTGGTTTATTATTTCCATACTTATGAGGGCCCTAATTTTTGGAGTTGGATGTGAATCAATAAGATAGATTTATTATTTCCACATTAGGGCTCTAAAATTCACACTAAATTTTTTTTGTCATCCAATACACCTCATTGGAATTCATATTATGATTGCTTATTTAAATATTCTTGTAGAATTTTATTAATTTAATATTCTTGTAAAATTAACGTTCAAGTCTATTTAAGATTTAATTCTTTATGTACTAAGAGTTCATAATATTAAGGTACAAACTTTGATTGATTATATTGTAGAAAGTATAATGTAATAAAGTTTTTTAATACATCATTGTTTGCAATAAAAAAACATTATATGCATTGGTTTAAATAAATGATTATTTAAATTAATCAAAGAAACCATTTCAATTCAAACTTTAACATTTCCTAAGAAAATGTGAGACCCAATCTGAACTTTTTAGTCATTCAAAGGTTAAAGTTTTATACAATCATATTGCCAAGTACTTGCTTAATATTAGTTATTAATAGATTATTATGAAATTCACTATTTGTGGGCCATATACCAACGTAATAATTTTTGCAAAGTTGGTATGAAATTTATTATGGTAATTTAAATCAAATCTCCATGATTAACAATCAAGTATTGAATATCTGCGTGTTTTACATTAAAGCCATTGATGCATTATTTTGAAATAATGATTGAGTATAGTAATCATAATTCTATATTCAATCATGTCAATACTCAAAAGTAATATCAAAATTATTATTTATGAATGTCTACACTATAAACCCAACGAAAAAAATATTTTGGGGTATGATGAATACCTCCAAAGGGCACTAGTTACATTTTTTAGTCACAATTGAATGAACAAATTGTTCACAATTCCATTTTTTTATTCCCAGAAAGGGCCTGCCCAGGACATTCCCTTAAACTGGAAGTTGTAATAAATATCAAAAGAAGCATATTAGCATAGGAAATTGGATAGGCCATTCAACACAAAAAATATATACAAGCTTATAGTTATTTCCAGATAATTTTTTTTTTATGCTTGCTCTAAATTAAGCCCTCCAAGTATATGGAGATGCTTTGGAAGTCATCTTTCTCACGATGCACATACCACATATTTGGGAAGCGTGCACAAATTCCTAGACAAAAAAGGATGGAAATGAAAATAAAAAAATAAGTTATGGTGCTTGCTCTAATTTATATCCTCCAAGTATGTGGGGATGCTTAAGAAGTCATCCTTCTCAAAAATGCACATACCATACACTTGGGGGGAATGCATAAATTCCTAAAAAAAGTTAGTGTAAACAAATATGGAGATCTAAAGATGTATGTAAATATAAAATGAAAGTATATATATATTTTTATTTTTATTTTTTATTTTTATTTATATATATATATATATATATATATATTTTCTTTTTTTTCTTTTTTTCTTTTTTTAGATTCGGCTTCAAGGTTTTATTCCATTGTTGTCAAAAAAATCTACTGCTGTTATAAGAAAAGGATGTATATTGGTACAAATAAATAAGTTTTATAAGTACTCATCCTTATATGATACAAACAAAAAAATTTTGAAATATTTTTTTGTGTATTCAATTTCAGTCTTATATCCAGTCAATATGAGTTTATATAACATAGATTTATAAACCATATACAGCCAATAGGGCCAAAAATTGGATACAATCTTGCTCCATATCGTATCTCCTCTTAATTTAATTAATACCAGATCATTACGTATCAGAATAATGTAACCCTGGTGGTCTAGGTACACACATCTGGCAAGGATATACCCCCGGGTATCCGCCAACTATGGGATCCAGCCAATACTAAGAACCCTGACATCAAGTTTGGGCCTTGTGCTGTAACTCATTCAATTAATATTAGAATATGGGGGCTGGCTAATGGTTCCCGATGGCTTGATTACATCTGACTACTGCGCGGTTTAGACTGCCGGGAATGAGTCAAGCCATTTTCAAATTCAGAGCCTACAAACAGGAAGTTCTGGTCAGGTAGTTTTTGACTGTCTGCATGAGGCTTGCTGGTTTTGGACTGTTTGCTCGGATTTGCGAAACAAGTATGTGTGTGGTGATCTGAGGACTTGCGTAGAGATGGTTTTGGGGTCACAAAACAGCGGCCAACAGGTTACGGTTACAAACAAAGCGGTTCAATGACTTTTTTTGCTCTCTGTGCTTATTTGTTTTGGCAACAGGTTATGAGCTAGATTGAACATTTTCTCGTGTGATTTACGATAACAAGTAGTGGTAACTTGTAGACACCTCGTACACGTCTATTGGCATACTAACAGTCTGCTGGTTGGCATGGGTACAGGTGAGAGTTACCACCTCATGAGGATTTTTTCTTAAAATCTCCAAACTGCAACACTGGCGAGTGAAGGCTTGTTTGTTTGTCTGCAACGATGCTAGAACTTAGACCGATCTCATTCGGGCTCTGTTTTGTAACTCTCGTTGCTTTTACTGGTTAAAAAGTTCAAGGTGTGGTTACAATAGTGGTGCTTCCCTGCCTTCCAAGTGCGGAATTGGGGTTTTAAGGAGAATCTGTCTAGACGCGATAACCGCTACACAGCACATGACCAAAAGTTAAAATTTTTTTTTTTGGTATACGAGCTAGCCAAAGGAAAACACTGTTCCTTTGTTTGTGTGTCTGTGATGACTGATTTATGGATGTATCCCTTACTTAGTTATATGATTGCCCAATAAGCATACATATTCTAAGTCACAACTACAGGGATAGGCTGTCAAAATTCAGCGCATATTGCTTAGATATGCTGTTGATATTCAAAAAAATATTGTACCAAAAAAAAGGGGGTTAATAATAGATTACCAAGAATTTCTTGCTACAAAGGATAAATCATGCATATGTGCAAAACTGATTCTTGAAGCCAATAATTTGAGTAGTGAGTTCTGAAAAAGAATTGAAATCTACCTTGAAACTATCAGGGAAGTATCGAAAAAAAACTTTTTTTTTTTTTTCTGTGTGTGTGTGTGTACACACGTGTGTGTAATGTGTACAAAGTAAATGATGAATATTTTATTTTGAATCCCTTTATTATTTTTGGATGTAGGGCCTAAAAGTAATTCAAAAATCCTATTTTGAGCAAGTACTAGGTTCTATTATTGTATATGTATTTTCTAAAAATAGAAATGTAGAAAATTCAAAATTCTGATCTTTTAGGATTGTAAGAAACATAGTGAGAATTTTGAAAATTAGGTTTAAGGAGTTTTAAAAATTTTGATTTTTAAAAAAAAATTGGCTCGGATCTTATATATGGCATGTACATGATTCATGTGAGAGTTTGGAAGTAGTATATTTTGGAAGCAGTCTTAATTATAACAAATTTAGTGAAATTTGACAATCTAGATGGTCAGTGAAAGCTAGAACTCTAATGTAAAAGGTTTATTTTACTTTTGAAAAGTGAAAAAGGTCTATTGTGAGTGAATCTTTTCACTTTTCAAAGAAGTGAAAGACCTCTAATCATGTAAATTAAAGGTATATTTTACATTTCAAAAAAATAAATGAATTCTAATGTAAAAGATTGCTGTCACTTTTAGATATAAGTGTTTAAATAGAGTAGCAAAAGCCATATGAAATATTATTTGCATTCACCACATTGGATGTATTTACAATTATTATTTGTTAATAAATTTGAAGTATTTGAATTATCTCTATAAAACTATAGAATATATACAATCATGAGGGGAAAGAGAGGGAAAGGTAATATGACCATGATAAACAAAGCTCATGCAAAAGCACGGTACAACAAATCTTTGAAGAAGACGTTTGAAAAAATAGGTCCACATGAAGATAATGAATGTATTATAATTTCACGAACTCACAGTTTAGAAGATATTGCTTCAGATGGAATGGTGATGGATGAGATTCCTTGTGATTATCTAATGCTACACAAAAATAAAGTAGCCATCCAAGATAAGAACACAAAAGACATAGTGCTAGTGATTTCATTCACAAAATTTGAAGACATCAAATCTAACTTTTGAAGATTATTAATTATGAAGACTTTGAAAACTTGACAACATCTCCAACAAAATTGAGGAAGGGAGGCTTAGGGTACATAAGAAAACCCCAGGACCAAGTGAATGAAAAAATGTTTGCATTACGGTGGAGAGGTGGCATAAATAGAGGATACACCATGGGTCACTATGTCATGGGAGTATTTAAAACTTTAAAACCACTATAGATGAACGGGAAGAAGACTGACCAAGTGGAGTTGGTGAAACGGATTGCAGAGTTTTAATATGAATGAAGGACTGGTTTATGAAACTAAGACCATGCATGTACAAGAAAACTATAGATGAGGGATTACAAACTAGCATTCGATTACAGGGCCAAACAGAGTTTATGAATCTTCAAGAACGCTTTGTAGGATTCACAAGTTCTCTCATTCATACGATGTCTGAGTCAATGATTTCTACAATACCATCTATTGGGATCAAAACCACAGTTCTTATGTGTTTGGGATTTGGGCACCTACAATAGAACAAAATGGGAGATTAGCACAAATAAGTGATGATTGGATTTTATTGTAATGGGGGGCATTTTGTTCTTCTGCATTACAAAATTTGTGTCAACTTTGGACGTGTGATGGCATTGTTGAAATAATTTGGCAAGGGAAAATTGACTTCCACGGCACTTCACAATCGAGAATGGTAGATGGATTTACCCGTTTTGGCACATCTGCCCAAATACCAATTTTTGGGAAGATAGAGTTCAAAGTTTGATAAAACAGCACGGTGCTGAAAAAGATGTGAATATAGTTAGTACGGAACAAAAAAAAACTGTTGAATACAGATAAACATAACCTATATGATAATATTAGATAAAGAAGTAGAAGTTTCTAATGAAATAATTTAGGAATTTACCAACTTTGAAAATATTATAGGGTACCAATTTCTTATCCAATGGTTTTTGTTTCCATTGTGTAAACCTTCCTAATTTGAAGGGTAATTTATTTCTTTAGCTTCTCAACAAGCTAGTATTTTTAGTTTCTATGTTGGATATTTATTTCCATCTCCCCTTATTTCCATCTTATCCCATTTTATATTCCATGCCCCACATTATTTATATTTTTTATAACTCTATTTTAGTTTGTGTGGTAAAATGTTAGATCAATCAAATACACACTACTTGTTAATAGACTTGTTTAGAATTCCTATGTCTTCAAGGAATGTCTATAACATTTTGAAAATAACAATCATGAATTGTGGAAGATTTTGTTCACTTGAATTATTTATTTACCTTTGTAGTTATTATGTATTTGTTTGATTCATGTGTGATGAGAATGGATTGGGACGCTTAGTTTGTGTTTATGAAAAAGTTTAACTTCATGTGGTAGGGATGATGTCAAGGTTGCAGTGCTTTGAAATCCGACCATCTCCTCTCCAATTGTTCTATTCAAGTTGAATGATGTATTTTTTTGTTTTTTTGTTTTTGGTACGGTGAGATCTGGAGGACTGCGCATCCTCCGGTTGCGTGCTTGGTACCATTGGAAAGCCTTCAACGAGAAGGGGTGCATGGGCTTTGTTTCATGGCGTTCGGACCTATGGTGGAACAGTTGTGCATTTTTTAGTTATTTTTGGTTTAAAAAAATTAAATAATTACTTTTACTTACAATTTGCCTGTGGTAACGGTACATGGCACACTACACTAATGATGGTATTTAGTGTTACCTACACTAATTGATATAAATATGCTACAACGTTTCACTCTGGAGGAATATTTTTACCAACTATGTTTACAGAGATCCTCATTTTTAATGAATATTGATATTGTTCTCATGGGTAAAAATACCCATCAAGAGTAGAAAACTATATCTTTTTTATTCCAATTAGTGTAGGTAACACTAAATACCATCTTTAGTGTAATCCAGTTGAAGCTAAGCTTGGTTCCCAGTGCACTAAGTTCTTCCTCACTGAAAGTTCCCAATGATTATAACATACCGGGAGCATAATGGGAACATATCGGGAACACTTCTAACCCTTTTTTCATGTCATGCCCAAAACCATATTCCACTCTTTCTTCACATAGTGCTTCTAAATTTCATAGGAACTAGATTTTTTATTATTTTTCAATTATTTTTTTCATTGTGAAGATATACTTTGAATCCATTGTTTGGATTTTTGAGTTTCAAAATAATGTGGTGAAATTATTTCTCAAGAAGTCTTCTGAGCCATTGTAAAGTTTTGGACATTGTTGCATAATTGCAACATTTTTTTGAATGTGATCCATGTTTTATTTTTTCTTGAAATTTTTTTGGAGACATTCCTAACATGATTTATAATTTGAGATTTTAAAAATTTCAGCACCATAGTACAAAATTTACAACAATCAATGGTCAAAGGCAGGACGGTGAAGCTTTTGGCACAGTGAGAAACAAAGGGGGTTCAACTCAAATGCTCATACCTTTCAAACCGTATGGTCAAATGTTTACTTATGAAATTTTTACCAGTTGTTCTTCTTCAAGTATAGTACAGAATCCAACGGTTATACTAGGAAAAAAATTTCGTTGAAATTTTCTATAAACGCAGCAGTAGTGGCAGTTTTGAGTGGATTTTCACAGAAAATCCGCTTGGTCCTTTAGGGGTTAAAATTGTTGTTTGACTGCATCCACGTGGTCATAGTTAATTTATATAAATTAAAATTAAAAGACAATTAGTAGAATTCGCAGTCTAGGATTCTAAAGTAAGATTTTTTCTGAACATTCAGTTGTAAAACCCGGGAGGGTTTCATTCCACCTAAACCGCTTGGGTTTAGGGTTTTTGTGTCACGATGTGGGTTTATTAGGAAAAAGCATCTATTATGAAGTAACTAAAGAAGTCGTGTACCTTCATAAAGTAATCGCGGATGGAATTAAAATTCCCAATGTCAGTGGACCGGTTCTCCAACCTAGCCAGAGTTTATGTGAGTGCATCAAAATTCAAAGTCTTCTCATATTCTGTCAAACACGTGTCATTCAGAAAATCCAAATACTTAACATGCGCAGAGTATCTTACCTACACAGTGTATGAAATATTATTCTCTCCCCAGTTTCTTGCCATTTGAACGGAATAGTATATCAGAACTTACATTATACCATTTGCAACGTTGTGAAGGTTCCTAAAAATTCTGGCTGACACAGGAGACTGAAGTCAACCCACCTGCATAGTTGCCAATACTCATACCTTGTCAGACCTTTTCATTATATTTGATCCAAAACTTAACGTAGCTAGCTTTATTGAGTTTGTTGAAAGAAACGGAACATTATCATTCTATTGACGGAAAAAAATGAAAGTTATTGAATTTTGAAGTTTCTGTATCAATAAAAAATTTAGGAAATTAATTTTACTTCTTTTTGGCTATGACAACAACACATGGGCACACTAGTTTCTTCTATATTAGGAGGAAGTCCGTGTTACCTTCTATTTTCTTAATTGAAGTAGTTTGTTTTTTTTTGTTTTTTTTGTTTTGTTTTTTGTTTTTTTTAACAAATGAAAATTGAAGTAGTTTTGGGGATGTGGCATAAATTTGCTGTGAAAGTCTCAACAGAGCACTTGCACGGGGAAAATTCTATGATTACTGTTTGTACTATCTGTATGAAATACTCCATAGTTATGTAACGAACTTTTAATGCTCATGAAGCTACAAATTGAAGATTCCGATTCCGATGAAATAGGATTCCACTGCACCATCAAGGGAGTGGAATAGGGAATTTAGGAAGTCATATTTTGAAACCACGAGCCACACTAATGCGGCATCGACTGCTGAATAATGCCTTTACTAGCTGACAATCTTCCGTTAGTCAAAGTGTAGAAAGAAGATCCGTCGCCAAGGTATCCCGTGCACAATTCTGGCGGGATTTCAAATTATTCCAAAAAATTCCCCTTTGCCGCGGAGGCCAACTCTCTCATGGTCAGTCATTCTCTTTCTTTTTTGAATTCCACTTAATCCTCCTCCGCATCTCTAATCTCCAAGTTCTGGCGGTTTGATGTAAGGAAACGACATATTGCTGTGCTGAGGGTGTTTGTGCAGAGGACTTCACTGACGACAGCGCTTTGTGCAGAAGGTAAGAGATCATCACTTCATTATACAAAAGTTTTCAAGTTCTAGTGCGTCAATTTAGATTTAAATGATTGACCCCGACAGAATGCTCCACTATTGCGTTCAATATGATCAGTTGCGCTCACACACTTAGAGACCATTGTAGTGAAAATGATTCATTTAGTCGGACCGAAGAGGGGAGCAGAGAGAGGATGTCGAAAATGATAGCATTAAGTAGAAAAGGATGTTTACAACAATCTCGGTCTGCTTCAAGGTATGTGCCAGTCTACGGAAGCCACACGTGCATACAGAATACATGTACACATGTATTTCTGTACCAGTATGTACATACATGAACGATACGAGTATGTATATTTCATTCTAGGTGTACTGAAGTACAGAACGTAGCAGTTTCAAGAGGAGTTGGTAAAAAGTCTAGTTAGTCATTGTAATAAATCATCATCTGGATTGATCCAGATGAAATGGAGGACCTGGGCAGATGTCCACCTTTGTATTAACCTAATCCCATGAAGAAGGAGATCATTTTTGGATAAATTGTCGATTTCATGAGTACACCTACTTGGTACTGTTCGATAACTGATTAACGGCGGTTCACTTTATCTGGATCACTCCAGTTGTTGAATTCTATCTGGATCACTCCAGTTGTTGAATGCTGTCTGGATCACTCCAGTTGCTGAATTCTATCTGGATCACTCCAGTTGTTGAATGCTGTCTGGATCACTCCAGTTGTTGAGTTCTATCTGGATCACTCCAGTTGTTGAATGCTATTTGGATTACTCCTGTTGATGAATGCTTTCTGGATCACATCAACTGCTTGGGAATGGTTGATACTAGTCATTGAATCTCTGTACTCTGCAATCTAGGTAGAGATCGATGTGACTATTTCACATCTCTAGTGATCGAGATGAGGCTGGTTTAGCTGGAGTGATCCAGATACGGCTTCCTATCTGGAGTGCTCTAGATGTAGAATAGCTAGGGGTTCTATTTTAGGTTGCATATCTAAGTTGATCATGGTATGTAGCTTTCTGTGTCTTTCTGACCCCGTAAATAAGGGATTTCAAAATTTCATATGTCATATATTACCATTGAGTGCTTATCCCTCTGAATATTTCTCACAGTTCTATTTGCTTCCTTGATTCTCAGGCCTCTTTTACATTCGAACGTATCCTTGACTCCTTGACCAATTGTATGGAAGTGGAAATGAATTTCATCGGTGAGAGCAACGATGTACTTCGGTGTACAATTGGGCTTTCCACGGACAAAGGCTCCGAAGAGTCGACAGGTCGGGGTCGGCCATTTATCGACGGTGATGATGTTATGCTTCTTGTTGCTGGATTCGGTGAAGTTGGACGAGGATTGGTTGTGGATGCTAGTCCACAGGGCCAGTGGCTTGGGGTGGATATTCCTTTGGAGCGAGGTGTTTTTATTTTGGTTCGACCACACTCCTTACTCCGTGGAGTGGAGTTGATGCCTTTGACACCGATTCAAAGGGGGCTTACATCGATGTCGGACGCTCTGAACCGGACAGTGTTGTGGAGAACAGAAGAGGTTCAAAGAGCACCTCCACATCCGCCCATGGATTCTTCTTCATATGTTCCACAAGATGATTGGGTGGGTCTCTAGGTTCATCTTCAGAACTCTGAGGGCGTTGTTGAGGCAGCGGGGCGAATAATTTGTTGGAATCCAGACGACCATTTTCAGGATGGAGTACTTGGTGTAGAGAATTTGGGTGTTACTGTGTTGGATGTTTTTTTAGGAAACAAGGAAGCTATAATGACTCATGCCCGGTGGCCATTATCAGCCTGTTGGTTTCCTTGTGGCCGATCATTGAAGGAGACAGCTGACTATTTTGCTTCTATTCCCGTTGCTGAAGACCACTTAGCTTATCTTGGTGGAAGAGAGAAAGCGCCTTACCGATTCATAAACCAGAAGCCTAGTGTTTGTATAAAGGATTCGTTGGCCGTTCGTAAGACTAGGGACTCTGAAAGTTACTGAAGGTTACTGCCTCCCCATGCTGCAGCAGGCGGTGCTGCCAGTTCTTTCCACAAAAGCAGACATTGATTATGAGGCAGAGGTTCTATTTGAAGTCTTTTGAGGATCGTCGCGAATATGGGATTGCTGCCAGCGGCCAAATTCATAATTTTGAAGGAGATAGGAACCGGAAAGTAATCAGTCTTGAAGGTGCAGAAATATGCATTACGGCTTGGTACCAAATTCACGGAATTTTGAAGTCCACATACCATGGTTATATGTTAATGTATAAAGACGGCGTTGTTTCGGGAATTCACGGAAACAAAGGGGTCAAGAGGCCTAGGATTGGAACCGTTCAAGTCACTGGTACTATGAAAGCAATCATCGATGAGAACGCCGACCAAATACCCCACCAGATGCGCGGTATTGGACATGGGAGAATGGACACTCTCAAATTCTTGCCTGCAGGAAATAACTGGAAACGTGTTCGTGTTGAAGCCAACGAGGTACTCTCTCCTATCTTGTTTAGAACTCAGCTGGAGCCCTCCAGCTGATACATTCTTTGCTTCTGTGTTTTACTTCAAATCTTGTTTCCTGGCTTCTTCAATTTTGTTTTGTATGATCTTCTGCCTTTGTTGTAGCTTATGTATTTTATTGTTGGCTTTGCTGCCTTTGCAGTTAAATGCTGACTACGGGCTTCCACTTGTGAGCCAGTCTACAATCAGTAGAATCAAGAAGGAGCATTTCAACAATGTTTCTATAAAGCCCGTTGGGAGCTCTTTTGCGAAGTGTAGTTTATGCGACCGGTTGCAACAGTTTCTTTTGAAGTCCCCCAAAGGAAGTCCTGAGTTCGTGGAGTTCTCGAAGCAACGGATTGAACATCTCAATCACCAAGCCTCTTGTCGACGCCTATACGCTTCATGGCGGGAGGAGTCCAAAAGGAATCCGCAGAACATTTTATGTGTAATTCATGATAAGATGGATACCTCAAAAACAGCTTTACCACGGATGCGCGTGACAACCAAGGCCACTCAAGGTTTGGGGCAGATACCAATGAGCGTAACAGGTATGGTAGCTCATGGTCATGGTGATGGTGCGTATGCGCACTATGCACCATCGTGTTGGCCGGGTGACTCAAACTTCACAATTTCGTCATTGGCTAGATTGTTTCGTCGCTTGGAGGGTCCTCTGATTCGAGAGACAAGTGACTTATTTCCGTACCCGCCAGCAAACCCTATGTTTGAAGCACTACTTAGAGGAAAATCACGTTGTATGGATTGTTTGACCTTAGTGGAACCATCATCTTGGCGTGGACCCTCCCCTCTTCCTGAAAAGTTGTATCTTCAGCTCGACAACTCGGCAAAGGATAACAAGAACCAGTACCTCATGGCATTCTTGTCCTTGCTGACTGCGCGTGGAGTCTTCAAGGAAATTCAAGTTGGTTTTCTACTTGTCGGACATACACATGAAGACATTGATGCTTATTTCAGCCATCTCTCTAAGGCCTTGAAGACCAAGAATACTTTTGTCGTTGCTGACTTGATGAAGGCCTTCATGCAGTCGCAGGAGCTAGCATTCATGCCTGAGTTCATTCAAGAAGTGGCTGATTTCAAGTCGTTTATAAAGGGATACCAAAGTAGTGGGACTGCTAGATTAATTGGATTGGGGGAGATGCATCTTTTTAAGTTCTATGTGGATAATGATGGGGTCCCTGTCATGAAGTACAAAAAGTCAGCAGTTGATTCACAATGGTTACCATCTGATAAACCTTCTCAACGCCTCTGGAAGAAAGATTCACATGGTCAGCCGAAGCTCCCTCCAGGCTGTCCAAAGCCTGTTCCATTCAAGCCCATGTGGGGGAGCGAAGTTTCCAAAGACACGGGAAATCGAGAGAAGGCTATTGAGATGGCCAGGAAAGCTACTCTTAACAAGGGTTTTATGATGGTAGGATTAGAAAAATACATTCAGTACTGGAAAAACGGGATGTCTAAATGTGAGGGGTTTGCAACTGCCTTTGGTCCGTATGTGGAATATTGGAATAGTATACTGCGAGAGCTGAAAGAACCATTGATTGACTGCCCTTCAGAGTTGGTTGAAGGCTTTTGGCCACAACACGATTGGAGGGTGACACGCGATGAAAATCCTTGCCAAACTTTCATGGTCAATCCTGTGGATGTTGTTCCTGAGGAAGAAGATCTGGAACCGTACTGCGGCCCTGCCAATGAAGCTCCACGAGAAAGCTTCAATCCTTGGCTTGACATATGTCCAGGTTCTTGGGTGCTTTTGAGACCTGAAGACCTGGTTGTATGTGCTGTTTGGCAAGGAAGAGCATTGTCCACTGTATGTAGACTGGAAGGAGATCCGAATTACGGGAAGTTCTTACTTCAGTACTGGTGGCCAGATAACTCCGAAAGTACCTTGGAATTACGGTACCGCAATTGCTGGTATGGTAAATGGGTTGTTGAGAATAGTTCTCCTACTTGGTTGGATACAACTTGCGTAGTGTATTCGAATTGGTCCAAGATTGTAGATCCTAAATCACGGATGATTCCTAAGAAAAGTAGGGAGGCTGCCTTAGTGAATTTGAATAGGCTAATCAGGTGGATCCTTAACTCTGTCTGCTTTTGGTTTACGAAGTTCGTCTGGAGCCCTCTAGCTGCATTCTTGTTCTTTGTAGTCTTCCAAATTCATCTGGATGTCTCCAGATGCATTCACCGTCTTCACAAGCAAGGACAAGTGAGGTTTTTAGTGTACATTGTATTTATTTCATTAGTTTGAGAAAATGTAAACTTTTATCGATTGATTAGCAAGGCTTTGTTGGATGGTGGAGCCTTGACTCCGTTATATTTTTTGTTTATGAAGTTTGTCTGGAGCCCTCTAGCTGCATTCTTCTTGTTTGTACTTTGGCAACTTCAACTGGATGTCCCTAGATGCATTCACCCTCTTTGCATGCAAGGAGAAGCGAGGTTTTCAGTGTACATTGTTTCAATAATTCATTAAAATGTGAAAAATAATGTAAAGTTCTATCAATTGATTGGGCTCCGGTGGATGATGTTTAAATATAACATTTCTAATGATGAAGGCTATTGTGCAATTATTCATGAAGTCTGTGCTTCGAAGGGAGCTAGATTGTCTTCTAGTGCGCATCATCTGGAATCCTCTTGGATGTATAGTGATCCCGAACTAGTATAATTATTTATGGATGCACAGTATGTAGTGTTTCAAACACCATAGCACTTGGTTTGTGGAAATCTCCAGATACATAGGAAATGGGAGGGCTCCAGATGCACAAAGAAATAGCTGGGGATTTTCAGCATTTTTTTATTTCTGGACTGCTCCAAAGTCCAAATATAGTTAAATGTGGCATGATGAAAAACAATTTTTTTCTTGTCTATTCTTCAACAACAATTTGACTAACTTGGCCACTTTGTGTTTTAAGGATGCTAGATAGTCACAAGAAATAAGTTCAACACTTAACCCATAAACAACGTGTGAGGACGTTTTTTGGCCAAATGAATGAATGACAAAGAATCTCTCCACGCAGGATAGAAGTGCAACTATTCATCCTCCAAATTTTGTGCAGAAAGGGAAGATCTTCTACAATAGTTTGTCTTTCAATGAGTGTTTTTTTCATTTTTTTAAGCCAACAATTCACACGGTAGCCAAACATATGATTTTCACGGTGACCGGCTCATTGTTTAAGGGTTAATTTGGGAGGGTGTTGTAGAGTACGCTAGGGATGCATGATTTTCTTGTAGAGTTAAAGCCTCCAAAAGGCCAACATTGGTTGAGATAATTTGGCTGTCACTGGGGTCGTTCTTCTCTCATTTGTGCCCGGAAGGATCTCACATGGGTTCTCTTTCATCTGCTCACCGGGGGCGGCTAGTTGTGTTTTCTGTGTTTGGGTTACAGGGCCTTATGCCCGCTACATTTTTGGAGGGCAAATTATTGCTCAGTTTAAACATTTATGTAAGTATATATACATGTGTGTTTTTCCACCTATGATCTTCATGTTTCCTCTATTTTGATGGATGTAAATAGCTTTACCACTCTATTAGAAATTGCTTTCTCTGATCCCCCAAATAATGAAAAATAACCCCTAACTTATCTCCTGTCTGATGTGATTGTGGATCTATTGCCCTAACAACATGTGTATGTTTATCATTGGTCGACATGGATGGATGACAAAGTCTATTCATCAGTTTATGATGGAAGAATGGCATTTGCCTTTGTGTTTTATCCCCCAATAATAGTATTTAGTAGTATGCAATATCTTGAAGTACTATTTTAAGATGCAGATTGTCATTTCTGTTGAAAATAAAAACTTCCACATTTTTATTTTTAAAAATTACAAAATCCACTTCAAAAATTTAGGTTAAAGTGGTCATTGTTGCCTAGTCATAGTTTTTAATTGTCCAAAAAATCATGTTGATTGAAGCACACTTTAAGGCAATGCCCAAAGACTTGAAGCACTCTTTTCAAAATCCCTCTCCTAAGAAGGTATACGTTGTTTATTGGAGTAGACAAGCTTACCAAATTTGAGCTCCAAATACAAAAATATAATCTTCTCATTTTGTAGCTTATTTAGAACTTCATTGATGTGCTTTATGACATGGTTGCTTACATGGTATTTGTTGCCACATACAAATTACAACTCAATTGTGTCTAGTTTGCAACTCATTTGTGACTTCATTGCGACTCGTCTATGATTCATTTGTCATTTGTTTGTGACTTGTCTATGACTTATTTGCAACTTGTCTGTGGCACATTTGCGACTTGTTTGTAACTTGTAGAATTTGTAGATCTCAAAATCTATGAAATATAGAAAATCTATAAATTATAGAAGTCTATAAACTATAGAAATCTTAGATTTCTATTAACAAAATTTGGTATGGAGTGATACAACTACTTACAAGTCTTATATGTCCAGCCTAATGATACTCTTGACAAGTGATATCAATGATATGGGACAATTGTTATTACACAATCAAAAAATGATTTGAAAACAACTAGGAAACAACTAAGAAACAACTAAGAAATAACTACAAAACAACTAGGAAACAACTTCTATCATTTTACAGTTGCAATTGTTTCCTCAATATTTCCCTAGTTATAGATTAATTGTTTTCAAATTGAATTCTAGTTGTTTTCTAGTCGTTTTCTAGTCACAATCCAATCATTTTCAAGTCAAATTGTAGTCAAATTTAGATAACATGCAACCGCAGAGTTGTCTACATCGACAACTATGATGAATATTGGATGTAAAATACTTCACAGTAATTCTAAATGGGTCAAATCACACTCAAATGTACCACAAAAGGGGTCAAATCACACTCAAATGTACCACAAAAGGGGTCAGACCTACTAAAATCTGCAATGTCAATTCTTTTTAGCTACCGTTTTTTAATGCTAATCTGTTAATTATAGGTAGTTTAGTCCTTTTTGTCTAGTATTTCAAGTCATGTTAAGCCTAATATTGTTTTATTCATCAAAAAATAAAAATTTCTTTATTTTAGTTCCAATTGAAGTTTAGATGTCAACATGTCAGGTTTTTCAATGGTAAAAAAAGGTTCTAATTTTTGATGAATAATAATGTGATTGAATCCAAAAAAATCATGTACATATATAATCATATGATACAGTAAAAAAGGACTATTTTGCTGCACTTTGAGTACTTTTTTATTTTCTATAATATTCAGGAGTAAAAACTTGTGAACGTCCTTTTCAATATAAAAAATAATCCAAATGATGATTGTATTCGAACAAAATATGTATATATTATTGACTTCAAGGTCCCTATATAATCTATCTTTGGAATTAAATGTCTAAATTTTGTATTGGATGAAATCAATAATTTGTCAATAATCAATCAATTAATTAAAAAATTATACTATTTTTAGTTCAAGATTTATTAGCTAAAAATTCTTTTAAATAGTCATATGTTTGAGAAGTATAAAAAATTTGGATGAAAATATCCTTTTAAAGTACTAAATTGTAAAAAAGACACTAAATTTAGCCTTAAAATTGGTGATTTTCATCTTTTAAAGGATTTTTTTCATGAAAATTTTTCTCCAATTTGTTAGAAAGAGACTTTGCAATACTATTCATCTATAATTTTTTCTTTAAAATGACAACATTAAAGTAATTTATAGCTTCAAAAGTTCAAAAAAGGACTCGAGTCCTGTCCTAGCAAAGTAATCCCAATGGTACCTTTGAGTGTGCTTTGACCCAAATGACAACTCTATTATCTGCCTGTGATCCTACACTTCATTCTACAATTACTTTGCAACTACAACAATATACACATTAAAGTTGGTGCAAATAGAGAGGGATTATAATTGTAGTGCAGTTATATAGGACACTTAGTTGCAAAGTAGTTGTTGAATACCAGTTGCAGCATACACGTTCTTCTTCTAGTGTATTAAGATTAGTAATTATATTGTACAATAGTAATCTAAATAGTACAATAAGGCTACAATAGTATAGTACCCGGAAAGTCTAAATTATCCATTGCATCGAACTTCCCTCTGCTAAAGCGGCACTCACAAAACTTTGAACCACTTTTTCTTCTCCACCTCTTTGACCTAGAAGTTGTAATTAGTAACATTAGAGAGGATTAGAAGTCTAGTTACAAGTGTCATTAAGCAATAAATTAGATACTACAAAGAAATTCATAAAAATCAAAATCAACAAACATGTGTTACTATGGTGGCACAACCTCTATACAACTTCTAGAAACATCAACATGCATGGAAGTCGTGGATTTGCTTAGAATGAGCTGAAATTTTGTCCAAATGAAGCTTGTGAATGGACTCAATCACTGCAAATTTCAGTTTGGGAGATGTTTGTTACTTGGACTTGTAGTTGGAGATGGATTTTAGCTATACATTCACTAGATTTGTGAGATTTGTGACTATGGCCTAGTATCGAGTTTGATTGTGTCTAAGTTCTTGGCATATTTTCAGCCACTTTAGAAGGTATTTATACTCTCCAAACTTTGAAATCACAGCAGAGGTTGTTTTATGAAACGACTTATGTAGCAAAGGTAGTTTTGTTTGAAATTGGCATATGTATTGACAATTGATTTTTTAAGCATATGAAGATGAGCTCAAGCAAATGCAAATTCAAGTTTTGGGGATGCCATTATGTGGATTGAGAGCATTTTGAAGGAACAAATGATTTTATCAATACATGTCTTGAGAATATTGTGGCGTGATGTTCCTTGCAAGTCATACATTACATCTTCATTTGATTAGCATTTGCATTTTGAAGTGCGTTTTCTTGTATTTAGGATTATGTGAAAATTGGAGATCATCATTTGAGCACAGAGAAAAAAGGTGTCATAGTTGGAATGAGTCATTTAGGAATGTCACAATATAGCATTGCAACAAAGTTAGGCATGCTTGAGGCATTTGGATGAATCCGAGATGAAGTTTTAGGTAGAGGATGAAACACTTTCATTTAGATGGTAACACATTTCTACAACCGCTTGAGCTTATGAATTCTCAAATTTTTAAATTAGAAGGAACAAGAGCATCTAAAAAATTAACTTTGATTCTATTACGAGCTATGTTATAGCCATTTGTCCTCATAGTGTGTGCTACAAAATGAATTTACATGTAGTTATAGTTTTTTGCATGAGAGCAATATTTTTACCAATGATACTTGTGATGATTCTTAACATGAATAGGATTGTCTAATACCCATGCAATGAGTATAGGCATTCCTCCCTTGAGAAAACTTATAACCTTATATAACTTCATTTCATAATATGCACCTATAGGACAAATCAATGTGGTATAAGACAAGTCTATCCACCTAAGGATTAGGACAAATTAAATGAACCATAGGGGATCATTAGAAATCACCAATCTATTTATGAATTTGATGGCTTATATTCCTCTACTTGAAAAGAGATCTCTATAGATTGCATGTGTCCATTCTAAAAGTATTGATGCATTAACTGATCTCTTTAGGCTGTTGTTAAATAAATCTCATTGGTCAAAGAATTTGATTGTTGCAAGTTTTTAAACTTTAGACCAAGCTCAAAGGAGATTAGAAAGTAGACAACTAAATGCATGGTTTGATACATGTCAAATTAAACCTAGAAAGATGATGAAGCCAAAGAATAGCTAGTAAATGACTTTCAAACTTATTATTGAAATGAAGAATGCACCTATAGGTCCAAAAATACCTTAGTGGTATGTCTCCTCATTTCAAGGTTAATAAAATTAATTACAAGCTTTAGTGACTCCCAAAGACATCTAAAAAAGTTCAATGCATTTAGTGCACTTAAATTCATCCCAACAAGCATTTGAATAAGGTTCCTTTCATTAAACAATTTAAATTTTGGTTGAGACTTACTTGGAGACAAAAAAAGATTCCATACTTTCTTAGCATGCATTTTGGGATACCATATGAATAAACTTTAAATTTTGAAATTTTAAACAATGGATGTACTCAAGTTGACATTAGACACTCAAAATTGACACTAAACTCTCATGAACATAGGAGCCAATCCATTTGTAATCATCTCCCTATTTAAGTGATATAGGACTATAGGCTGCTCTCTTTCCGTGCAAATGGAGATGAATAGTGATTAGTGACATAGCGTACTTTCTGGCACAATTGTATTGCATTATGATCAACTACAAATCTCTTAATATTGGAACCAACCCTTGGTTGATTTTGCTTGCAATCCATGGTTGGAAATAGGAAATTTTACATGACCACTATAGATTGAATAGAATTTTCAGCTAAAAATTTAAGGGTAATTATATTTTGAATTAAAAAATTATGAAAAATTATGAGATCCTTCTAAACTCTATTTTTGTAGATGGAAAAAATTCTGCAATCGAGATACATGCACTTCAAATCAGGTCTTTTTTTTCATTATTTATGAAGTGCCAAAATGGCAGTATAAATTTTTTTAATAATACTCCAAATTTTTGAATTCATTTACATATTGGATACAAAATATCACATTAACACATATTACATGTCTATAATTTTGTTTACATCCACAATTTGACAATTTCACCCAAGATATTTTTTTAATTCAAAGTTTTATAGGAAATAACGTCACAATTATTTGCCATTTTTTAGCCAAATTATTTTTTTCTAGTATAATCTAGCACAAGAAGCCAAAGAAAAAACCCCTACTACATATACACATAATTGCTGAAGTGGCTGGAAATGGATCAGCTACATTATTGGATATTGCTTATTGGACAAGAATATGTAGAGGTCAATTTCAGAAATGGGTTACATTGGGTGCAATTAGGTGCAATTACCGTAATGTTGAGTTGTTGGTGATCACGAAGGCAGTAGATGACAGGGCCAGAGGGGATCTGGTCCCTAACGGTTTTAGGATCCTCTAAGCTAGGTTTTAGGATCCTCATAACTAGGTTTCAATAGCAGCGAAAGGTTCATAAACTAGGTGATGAAGGACGCCAAATAAAATTGTAGGAAAAAGAGCCATTTAATTATCAACGCAGTATAAGAGGTTTCACAAGATGATCAACAAACTTCTCTTACAGGTTTTGCTTTCTTACGTAACCTACATTTATGGTCCTCACGGCCTCACCAAACTCCACAAGGTGACAGCCGCATTGAGCACAAAGAAAAAAGAAAACAAAAGGAATCCATCCACATGAAAACAAGTGATGAAGTCACTCAGGATTGGTTAGGCAATGGTGTTGAGTTCTGAAATCCTCATTCGGCAGGTTGACCTGGCGCTCCACCAGCAAACTTGCTGAACATTTTGGCAATTATAGGTGCTACCTTAGGATTTCCCTGATGCTTGGCCAAATTACTGGGATTCTTCATTACTGCATAACCAGAAACAGGTCGTCAGAATGCATAACTCGTAAACAACACAAGCAGTCAGTGATGATAATGAATCTCTCAAGACCATCAACAGTCAGGACGTCAGTCAGATTAACCTGACAAGATCTGAAATGTACACTAAAATTGAGACCTCTCTATTCATCGCTAGCACCAGTTCAAACCGCAAAGTACAATTGCAAATAGGGAAGGACGTTATACCATCTTGAAGAGCTGCCATAACTTCCGGATCTGAGAATGCGGCCATAAGCTCTGGGTCCTGAACGCACAGTTTTGACAAAATAAGTAAAAGCCCTAGCAATTAGATATTCAGGTCTTGACAAGACCAATCTCAGTAACCTGAGAACGACACGCAGGCCAAAGTGGTCCGATGGATGACAGAGAATCCTTTCATGTATTCCTTGGAAAACAGAAGTGCAATTGTTCATTCTTGAAATTTTGTGCAAAAAGGGGAGATCTTGCACAATAAGTTTGACCTCTAATGAGTACTTTTCATTTTTTTAATGTAGATGATTCACACTATCAAAAAGGATAATTTCCATGGTACCAACCCATCCTTGGAAGGTTAACCCCCAAAGAAAGAGACCTATCACCAAAAATGATCTGATTTATGGAACAATAGGTGCATTCTTTATTCCTACATTCTTTATTCCTACAGTGATCTGGAAAGTCATCCATCAGTCGCTTTGGCCTTTTGCGCATTTCAATGTTTAAACGGGGAAACTTGGGAACATTTATGTTGATTAGAGTTCATCTTAAAGTCAACTCCAGTTTGTAGAAAGGGGTGTCATAGGAAGGTTTAACTAAGAATACTACAAAGGAAAAAGAGCACCAAACTCCATTGAACGAAGTTGGGGTGCTGTGTTTTTCTCAAACTCGTGCTCCTGGTCCCTCATTGCACACTTTACGATTAACTCTAGTATCTACAGAAGTTCTAACATCGATTAAAAAAGAGAATGTGCAATGAGCTCGGCCAAATCTTACATTGAGAACCTTGCTCATGTCGATGCCCCCTGGCCCTCCACCGCCCATACCTGGCATACCACCGCCCATACCTGGCATGCCTCCCATACCTGGCATACCGCCCATACCTGGCATACCGCCCATACCTGCAGGCATGCCTGCCATACCTGGCATACCACCCATGCCTGCGGGCATGCCTCCCGGAAATCCTGGCATGCCTCCAGGTCTTGGTGAAGAGCGAGGGGGTGCAGCGTTTTCTGCTTTCTTGGCTCTAGCATATGCTGCCTGCACACACCAACAAGCAATGACCACATATTTTTATCTACAGTTCCAGAATTAACTTTCAAATGCAAAAACATGAACCCAGAGCTGCCTCTCACATTCTCTATACCAAATATAACACCCAGAATGCATTATTATTGTATAACGCCAAGATTTCTGTAACATGAACACTGTGGTCTCTCCTCAATTCTGGAATTGAAATAAGAAAGACTCGGATGCAAGTAAAAACATGTGAAAAAACCTGAGCCTCAGCACGCCGTGCTTCCCTTTCGCGAGCAGACCTCTTTTCGTTCCTTTCTTTTCGTAGGCGGTCGTACTTCCTTCGATGCTCTTCAATTTTGTGCACATTAGGCTCGACCTACAAATATCAAATGGATCAGAAGACGGATTGCAGCCTCACATCCAATATATATAGAATACTAATGCAGGAAACCAACCTTGAATAAGAGAGATTTCCATGTATACTAAATAAAAATAACCATTTCAATCAACTGCCCTCCTGTAGTGAAACAGTCAAAAGAATACCTTCTTGAGAACCTTCGCAGTCTCTTCATCATAGTCAAGCCGACACGCCAAACGTACATCCTTGGCCGATTCCTCCCACTGCCCTAAAAGTGCTTTGGCCTCACCTCTCCACTTGTAGCCCTTTGCAGAGTCTGGGTTGATCTGTCAAAGATAATTCCACAATGAATCGTAAATAATGTACCCGCACTCATGTAGAAGATGAATATTGTCAAATATCTCAAATGCAAAATAATTTAAGACGGGGTGTCTTTTCTTTAGCAACACCAAGCAGCATTGAAGACATCAAAACAAAGGCGATCTTCAAAGTTACTGAGACAACTTGGGAATCACAATCTTCAGGTGTTCAGAAAAGAAAACTAAAATCATCAAATATAATGACGGGAAAGGCATAACAAAGTCAAGTTCGGAGTTGGTGTGGAACTTGATAGCGTTGTCAGAGATACAGAAAAGTGAGGCATGACCTACGCACCAGAAGCACAACCACCACAAACTATCTATTTGTCTCACCTTGATGGCCGCATCAGCATCCCTAATGGCAGCATTCGGCTTCTTCATTTTAACATACACACCAGCTGCTTGCAACAAAAAACACTTCGTTAAAAACTGAATCATTACTGAATCATAGGAATAGACGCACTAATTAACATTTATAACCAAAAAATTCATAACATGAACGAATAGAAACTGCCTAAGTTCAGAATATAGTGGACGAACATCTTACAAGTACTTCATTCTGTACTAAGAATCAGATATACAAAAAGAACAAAAAGTGAGACAAGAATCAAAGTCATCATCCAAAAGTTCCTTAATCTCTAGAAGATTCAACACGAAGCGGCAGTTCATCTATAGAACATGATCATCACAGACACAACTCAGATACCTGATACCTTAAGAAAATAAACTGTCTTATTCGAAATATCGTCTGATGAATACTTATCAGCTCACTCACTCATGAAGTCATACCTCGGTTAGCAAATAGGATAGCTGAATGTGGATTGCAGATTATGGCTTCTGTGAAATGCTTCAGGGCTTCGTCCAACTTTCCTGTAACCAGTAAAGGCAAGACCATAGGTTAATAATTAAGTAAGTCACGCAGAACTATTTTAGAAACTTTAAAATTCAGGTCCAGCAATACAGACACATACACACACACACACACACACACAGAGAGATAAATCGTGAATCAGAAACAACGTATTTCAATACTCCCATTCCACACACATTGAAATAAATTCCGAACATGACTTTGCTACAAGCATTACAGGATTCTGTCATCAACAAGCACATTGTTCTTAAAAACTGAGTATTCAAGCATTCACCTACGATTGTTGCACTATGTTCTGATCTAAGGTGAAACTTCTAAATAACGAGTCTCACTCAAAGTCATCTATCAGCGAGTCAATCCTGACATGCTTACCTTCGGCCATCGCTTTAATGGCTTTGGCTTTCGAAAGCTGAGCCTCGTCCATCTTATCCTCCGTGACCTCCTCGTTTAGATCCCCCATCTGTAAGAAACCATAGTAAATGTCAGCTTCAATGCAAATTCCATCCCGATTCTACCGTGGTTGACCACAACAGCGCTAGAATAAGGAACTTTCATTACTGGACACAATGATCCTAAGCATTAGGACCCAACAACATTCATGAAGAGCTCACGAGGAAAAGGAGCTCTAGCACTGTGAATTTCTGTGCGCGGCTTGGTTTTCAAGTACATGTCGACTCAAACACAAGGTCAAAGTTGACAACATCATTACGAACATAGCTACGAACTTATCAGGATAGCCTAGCACTTCAGCTAAAAGATTTGAACGCGCAATCACACAGGACGAGAAATCCTGCACTTGCACTTACATGAGTATTGTAAAGAATAAAAGAGTGTTCGGATAGGGACGGCTTGCCTTCTGCGGAGGCTCGTCGTCAGATTCGACAACACCCTCATTATCTAACTCAAGGTCTGACTCGTCATCAGTTACATTTTCATCTTCGTACATCTTCGGTGGTATAGATTTCTCCTCCACCCCAGGCATTTCATCATCACTCTCCGCATCCTCCTGTACGTCAATCACAAGTCAAACCTGATAGCCAAGGAGCTGTACCACAAATACATCCTCGATACCGACGCAAACCAGGATTTAAGTAGTTCAATTTGAACCAATTCAAAAGGTCCAAAATCAAAAGCACAAGTGAATATTAGAAATAACTATGGTGTGAACGAAACTCCAAAACTAAAGTTCCCATAGGCTTGTGCTTCAAAATAAATACATAAAACAAAAAGCATCCACTGGAGATTCATCAGAGAACTACCACATCTCCGTGTTCATGGCCTCCAGGTCCGTGGCCCGGGCAGCAGGGAGAGGGTTTGGCTTCTTCCCCGTAGGCAACTGATGGAAGCGTCGCTCCATGCCTGTTCAAAGATCATTAACCTCCTGATCAATAACTGAAACATCACAAAGAATCCTCACAAAACACACCTTACTCCGAAACACCATACCCATCGATAAAATGAAATGATTGAACACAGTAGGCTGTTCTATGGAGAATCGAACTGCCATTCTAGCCCAGGAAACTGCATTTGTCAAACTTAGATATAAAGTTAACAGGAATGAAATGCTCAAAAAAGAGGGAGTATCGAAATCATCCCCGTTTCCGAACCCGATAGCAAAATTAAAAAATAAACCACCTTTATTAGACCAAGAGGAGACGTCGATCCACATACTGCAGGTAAAACCTTTGAAAACCATCAGTATGTCCCACTAAAAGCCGTAGAGACTTTTAGAAGCGAATCATATTGCGGAACACATAAGCTTAAGCAGGCTCATCTTGTTACATCCACATGAAGGCAAATGACCATCAAAGCCTCAACTCGCTAACGTTTTACGCCATAAGAGAAACTTTACAATTTCCATATTAGAGAAATACCATAAAACAATAGTTCAATTAAATCGCTAAACAGGAGGATTTGCAACATTCAACATCCTTTCGTATCATCAGCAAAACTAGTCCAAAATGCCATTCCATCAAAAGAACCATTGAACACTCTCAACTATAGGTCGTTTTACACAGCAAAAATGAACACAAACATACCATTCTCACTATCAATCCGCTCTAATAACTATAACTTCACACTCACCAAGAAAAACTCATCATAGCATATCAAGCTATAAGCTGTAAGTTACAATTATAGTAAAGCTTCAGATCACCAGAGTCTCCCTCACTATACATGTTACAGCATAATCAAAAGCTACAATTTCCATATTATTCAAAAAAAATTGTCCGAATTTAATAGCTATTACAAGAAAGTTTTGCAACATTAACTATCCTTCCATACCGTTAGCAAAAAAAACTCCATAATGCCCTTCTATTCAATGCAAACAAATAAAACATGAAACACTCTCAACAAAACATCATTTGACAAGCAACCTCAGCAATCGCCGCAAGAATGACAAATAGCATAGCACTCTAGCAATCCATCCGCTCCGCTAATTGAACTCTACACTCGCCATGGAGAACTCGTCGCAACACATCGGTCAACCAAGACGACAGCTACCGACACTCCCTCGCACCAACCGCGAAAATCGGCCCGGTCTCAGTCGATTCAACATCAAAGTCACATATATATTTAACCGATCTCCGAGCGCTCACTTCTCCATGTAGTCCCGGAAGAAACGCAGCGACGGGTTGGCTAGTAACGCCGGACTCGCCTCCAACTGCTGCACGAACAGCTTCAGCTCCCGCAGCTTTGACGCGTCCATGACTGATCTCCCTCCCTTCAAATCGGCGACCTCGCGCGGATCAGTTTCATGCAATGTCCAAATCGCTCACACCTCCCGCTTAGCCAAATTTTGCTGAAGCTCGGTCTTTGCGAGGACGGAGGTTCGAACTTCTGGAAGCTTCAAAGAAAATTAGGGTTGCCGGTGCCTTGGGTCCTCCAAGGTATCCGGTAGCTTTGTCAGTTGCCAAGTAAGCACTGATCCGGGTATATGTGGTTCAGTGCTATGGTATTGAACATATGTCATACGGGTATAAATATACCCTCTGCTAGGATCTTCGGCGGACTTCCAGGGTATCAACACAGTTGTGTCATTCACATTCTTAGAAGACGTCAATGACACAGCTGTCTGGACTCTGGACGAATCGCTTTGTCATTGTGCAGGTATGCATTGATCCGGATAAGCAACCCTGATATTTGGATCGGGGTAGAATGATCCCAGAGGGTATAAGAATAAAGGAATATTTGCTGAATCAACAGGGTATCATTATGATCCCGGTACAAGTATCATGATTATCTTTTGCCGTAAAGCCGGGCATCAATACTTGTTTGAGGCCAGTGCATCGTCTTCATCATCGACTCTCTGGCTGACTGGCTCCATTTCAAATGTGCTTGCTCTTGAGAGATCAGAGTTGCCGCTCGCACTTTTGTTTCTTGAGAATTTTTCTTTCTACAATTGTTTCGATTTCCGCAACTATCGCCGCGAAAGTCCAATCCTTGATTACTATAAGTGATTCGCAGTAAGACCTCGAAGTGGAGAGAAGGAGAAAGGAGAAAGCCGAAGCATCAGGAGTCTCATCAAGCAAGGTTTGTGGAGTGTACGTAAAATGCTGTCATAATTGTCGATCACAATTGAACCTACGGGCAGGTATTTGCAGAAATGAAGATCTCAACCGTACAATATTGTAGTGTGCATGTTTTACATGGTGTGGAACAAATTTGGGGTCATTTGACCGTATAGATTAAAAGATTATAATGTTTTAGTGTTGAAAAAAGGTGCTGAAATTTTCTTAAAAACACATTTGGAGGTGAAATTCGATTTCTAAACCTACTCAAATGAAAAAAGTTTAAGGTACAAAGTGATTCAAAAACAGAATATATACACTCTGGTGGAAAAAAAATATCATTCAAATGAATCATTGTGTCCGCAAAACGGATTTGAAATGTCAGAAAACAGTGAAAAAAGTAACAAAAAATCACATCTATGCCTGAACCTCCTTCTACTAAAATGCTTCTCAATCACTCATAACTACTTGGATTGCTATGAAAATTTAACCACACAAACTTGGTGGAAAAAAAATATCATTCAAATGAATCATTGTGTCCGCAAAACGGATTTGAAATGTCAGAAAACAGTGAAAAAAGTAACAAAAAATCACATCTATGACTGAACCTCCTTCTACTAAAATGCTTCTCAATCACTCATAACTACTTGGATTGCTATGAAAATTTAACCACACAAACTTGACTAGTATGCGCAACTTTACCAACAAGTATTATTAGATTTAGAAATTGCATGAAGAAGTTATAGGCCGCCAAAGTTCACTACAATCCACCAATGTCTGGATTTTGAACATTGAATTGCTCCCAATCATTCAAAACAACTCGGATTGACATGAAAACTTTACCACAAAAATTAGACTTCAATGGAAACAAAATCCAACAAATTTTATTGAAAAAAAACACTAGATTACAAAGATACAAGCCCCGAAAGTTGCAGCCATAAATGCAGTTTGGTGAGCTCAAATTGAACCTATGAACTTTGATTGGCTCCCAAAACTATTATACATCTTATATTGATCTGAAAATTTTATCACACAACCTAGACTAGTATTAAAAATTTCTCCAACAAGTTTTATTGAATTCGGACATTGGATGCAAAAATTACAACCCTTTGAATTTGACTTTTAGACTGTGAGGACGTTTTTTGTCCCCTGTGACGTTCAGGGGTTAAGCTATGTACACTAGTGGTAGTCACAGCTTGTTCACCGTGATGGTGAACAATGAACATTGAAATGGTGGCGGCGTAGGGTTGGCTTGCTTTCAACGGAATATTCATAGCGGAACATTGATTGTTTACTCCCAACATCCACCTCCGGAGGTGGATGTTGGGAGTAAACAATCAATGTTCCGCTAAGATTATTCCTTTGTTCTCTTAACTTTCAATTACATCCGTCCATCTCACCATTATCCATCCTCCATTGTTCATTCTCAACATTTGAACAAAAAGGGTGGTCACGGCTTGTTTAATATTCGTCACTTCTCATTGGCCCCTCAAAGCACTTTCCATTATTCATTGTTCATTGTTCACCATCACGGTGAACAAGCTGTGACTACCACTACTATGTAGATCATCTCTGTTCCATATTACTTTATCCTCATAGACTTCAAGTGCAGCAATGGTGAAACAATGTACTCTATGCAAAATCTTTGTGTCCACCTTTATTTATTCCTCATAGGTTTCAAGTTGTACAATGGTGTACATTGCTTCACCAATGGCGATCTCTGTTTCACCACATTCATTTATTCCTCATAGGTTTCAATTTTTTTCACATACGAAATGGCGTGCATACGTTGCAACTGGTTGATATGATTATTTGATGGATTTGTTTCTAATAGTGGTAGTCATACCTTCTTCACTTCATTCACAATTCTCAAAAAATGGAGACACGGTGCTTTCTCGTTGGCTCTCCATGGCTTGCGGAGCTTCCCATTCTCCAAGAATTGAGAATGCTAATATTCTCCTCCCGGGGTGAATCATGGACTTGAAGAAGATTCTGCAAAAGAAGTATATGACAGGGAGAATGGGAGGCGTTACCCCCCGGTGTAAACTTGGGGGGTGTAGCTTTAACACACACACCAAATTTTCTTAAAACAGAAAGTTTTTTTGTGGGGTGGGGGGTAAAGCTACCCCCCCCCCCCAAGTTTACAGCGGGGGGTGACACCTCCCTAATCTCCCTGAGGTATACTGAGTTCACCCTGTTGTCTATGCTCTCAACGTGTTCTACACCTCTGCCGTATTTTGGGTGTTTACGGCACGTTCTTTGTTTCAGGTTTTTTTACACCCGCGTTCTCCACAACTGAGAGCTTCCTAATTTCCGCTGGTATATCTCATTGTGCATTTTCCACTTTCAATCTCCAGACATAGAAAAAGCGGTGTCACACCTTCTTCATGGTTTGTGGCTCCTAGTTGGCTCCTCTTTTTGATCTCTCCTCAACTTCTCATTCTTCATAAAAAATTTGTTTTTGGAGAAGGTGTGACCACCCCTATTGTGTTCGATTTTGTGCCTAGATTTGACACAAAATCTAGTGGCATAAGGCTTGTGTAAGTACATCAACACATCAACTCATCACCTTGTGAACAACTCGACAGCCCGTTCTACCACGTTTTCAGTAAACTTTCGCAGCAGACAACCAAAGGCTGTCACAAAAACAGAGTCTTCACATGCAACCAACTAAACACGAAGTAAAGAACAGTCAGACGCACAAGACAAGACCTAAGGGCAAAGAAAACACGACAAGTAATAATAAAACGGCACGAGATCGAAATCATATCATTCTTTTTCTGATTTCCTGTTCTTGTAATTCGTCAACAGGAAGTCAGAAAAGAATGTTTACAGCCGAGAGAAGTGACACCGAATCAGGCCTAGAACTCAAATGATCTCAAGAATCGGATCCGACGAATACCGACACGAAGATGCACAGGAAGATGCACTAAGGTAAACCATCCCATTGCGGTCAGAATTTGAGTAGGCCCCATTGTGGTCAAATGTTAATGGTGGTGTACATTTGAGTTCTCAAATGTACACCACCATTAATATTTTGACCACAATGGGATGGTCTCAAATTCTGACCACAATGAGATGGTTTACCTTACATGCTCGTGAAACTGCTCAAATGGTGACTTTCAGGAGAGCACCATTCAAGCAACAATTTCTCGTCAGTTTGGCAAAGTATTGCGTATCGGCTGTGAAAAAAATTTACTCTACACTGGTGTCCAAGTTTTCAAAGGGAAAACTTTTCACTCAGCTCATTCTGGGCAATGAGGAAAAATGATAAGTGAACTTCCCCGGGGGAGACTTGGGATTTTGGGTTGCATAATTTTGCACATTACAAGTTGAATGTTTATGTTAGGCCCTGTAGTGTTTAAAAGTATTGGAGTAAGTATGTGAGGTTGATTGGGTTTATGAAAATGGGCTAAAAATAGAAATTATGCCATGCCTTTGAAATAACAAGGGGATTTAGGAATTTGTTTTAATACATTAGTTTGAACTGGTTTTGAAAAAAATATGAATTTTCAAAAAGTAATGGAAATAATAGTCACTTATGTTAATCTCTCCAGAGGTTTTGTGATAGTGCACATATTACCAATGGCAACAGATTTTGCCATGACATGGGGCATGGGGCTATAGAATCTCCAAATCAAGGGCATCACAATGAACTTTTTTGGAATTCCCTTTTGGAATGTGGAGAGATCTTCAAAGAATTCCTACAGAGAAGGACATTGTGGTTTTTCTTTATAAGGATTTTCATAAATTCTCTCCAAATCCCTTGTGTGCAATCCAATTGGTAGACTTTGCAATACATTGACACATCTTACATTTCAATGTTGTTTCCACCTAATATTGGGTAGATTTTACAAGATGCAATTGTCCCATATCGATTGTCAAGGATATTTTGAGGTTGGATGCATCAGACTTGTAAACTGTCTCTATGAGAATGAATTTTATTCACGTAAATCTAACATTTCTAAAATTTGTATATTTTAGAAATCTACAAAATTTTATATTATATGAAATTGTAAAATGCTTAAACAAATGAAATCTACATATTACTAATATTTTGAACTCTTCAAATCTAGAAAACGGTCTAGATCAAAAATTCTAAAATGTACAAATCAATGAAATTGAACTTCCAAATCTACATATGAATTAAATTTGAATCTCCCAAATCTACATATGAATTAAATTTGAGTCTCCCAAATCTACAAACTATATTGATTATGTGCACTAAAATCTTCATTAAAGTTAGATTTTAGAGGCATAAATCTACATTCAAGAATACTGAATTTCATAAATTAACTTGATTTGGAAGTGGGGACATCTTCAAATAACACTAAAAAATGTACAAATTTTTTTCGTAATAAAATTCCATATCTCACCTTTCCATGTGACGGACATATTCCCTCTGAACATCAATTTCTTACGTTTGCATGTTTCTTTGGAGGGGATCTTCAATACAAATATACAATACCAGGATTCACAATAAGTTCACAATAAGTTCCTTGTGCGTCCATGATTCAAACCCATACTACCTGCAATGATAAGGCATGAGAACCAATTAAAGGTCCAAGTATGAGAATGGAGGTCAATGTGAAAATTGGTGTACATGTGCCTAATAAGATTTTCAATATGATGAAATTAAAAACTCAAAGTCCATCATGAAAAAAAAATTACAACGGTGGTCAAAGTAATCTGAAATTCTTAGGTAAGGTAAAAATAAATAAAACTTTGACTTTTAATGCAATTCTCTTCCAACCTGTAAAGTCAAACTCTAAAAAAATTTACCACATTATCTCATATATCTTGAGTACAAGATCCTAGGGTTAAATCACTACAAGAAAAATGTGTTCGCCACAACCAGTTAAATGCGACTAAGTGTCCTATATAATTATATTGCAACTATAGCCCTCTCTATTTGTACCAAATTCTTACGTCATTGTTTGTGTTATTGCTTTATTTTAGTGGCAAAAGAGTCGTAGAATGAAGTGTAGGATTGTGAGAGTTGTAACAAAGTTCAAATTTAGAATGAATGTGAGTTATTCTCTATTGAATATTCATCACAGTTGTCGATGTAGACTAGTCCACACTGTATGATATCCACCGTGTTGATTTACAATTGCAAAGAACAACAAGGAAATGATTAGGAAACAATTATAGCTGTAAAATAACAATAGTTGTTTAGTAGTTGTTTCCTAATTGTTTTCAAATCATTTTACGATTATCTTATATCAATTGTCTCATATCAATTGTCAAGAATACTATTAGGTTGGACATATAAGACTTGTAAGTAGTTGTATTCTGATGTAATGAATTATGTTAATAGAATTCTAAGATTTCTATAACTTATAGATTTTTACATTT
Organism: Antitrichia curtipendula; assembly: GCA_951230915.1. Lineage (NCBI taxonomy): Eukaryota > Viridiplantae > Streptophyta > Bryopsida > Hypnales > Leucodontaceae > Antitrichia > Antitrichia curtipendula. The sequence continues at coordinate 10,443,176 of OX579633.1, forward strand.
AATAAATTTTTACATTTGGTAGATTTTTACAATTTTTAGATTTATAAATTCTACAAGTCACAAACAAGTTGCAAATAAGTTATAGACAAGTTGCAATGAAGTCACTAACAAGTCGCATATGTTTCACAAATAAGTTGCAAATAAGTTATAGACAAGCTGCAATGAAGTCACTAACAAGTCGCAAATGTGTCACAAATAAGTTGCAAATAAGTTATAGACAAGTTGCAATGAAGTCACTAACAAGTCACAAATGTGTCACAAATGAGTTGCAATGAAGTTACAAATGAGTCGCAAATGAATCACAGACAAGTCGCAATGAAGTCACAAATGAGTTGCAAATGAGTTATACATTGGTCGTAAATGAGTCACCAATAAGTTGAACAATTCATGGATTGAGTGACCGACCTAACGTGGCAGTAAATACCACATAAGCAACCACGTCATAAAAAGCATGTATGAAGTTCCAAATAAGCTACCAAATGAGAAACAAACTTGTTTCGCCTTGCAACTACGATAGGACTAAAAAACTTGTTCACAAGAACTAGAGGCCTCCAAATTCTCACCAATCGCAAATGTTTGATGCAACCCAAAAACCAGTTGTTCTTTGTAGTCGCAAAACTCCTCATTTTCTTCTAGTGGATTCTTTAACCCCTAAAGGACTAGTGTGTGTATTTTGGCAATATAAAATTTTTAGGTAGGTACATGTGACTAGAGATTTTCATGTTTTAGGCTTAAATTTTAATTGAAGATGGGGACGAGGAATATCTTTTTATATGCACCAAATTTCATGACATTTGGAAATACAAATATAGAATTACAGCTTAATATGTTATTTTTTTGGTAAATGGACAGTTCGGGCAAAGTAAAAAAAGTCATTTTTTTGCATAAACAAAAATTTTAAATTTATTTTCTAAAGTTATAAATACGTAGAAAGCTTTCAGTCATTCCATTTTGGTCAATGAATCAAAAGTTATGAGGAATTTTAGTTTGCAAGTAGTTATAGATTCTTTAATCTAAAATAAACTTTAAAGTCTTTTATTTTACTCAATTTTGAATATTTTTTGAAAAAAATAGAATCATATGATGTAAATTGGCATTTTTTAATTCCATAACTAAATTCTTAACAATTTTGTATTTTGAATAGTTTATTAATTCTTTTTACTGTTTATTTTTTTCCTATATGTCGTACAATTCCAAATGATCTAAAATTTTTCAAGCATGTAGCTAACTTGCCTTGAAGAATGAACCCAAAGAAGCACAACCATTTTGACAGTGTTTTTTTTTTCATTTTCCATGAAGTGGCGAAGTGGCGATATTAAATGTTATGGTGGTGCTCCAAGTTTCAACATTCATCCATGTATTGGATAGAAAATGTGATACTACGTATCTATAATTCTATTTTCATTCACAATGTGGCGATTTCATCCAAGATTTTTCTTGAACTCGAAGTTTTTTGGCCATTTCATCCAAAATTTTACTAAAAATTTCCTATAGGCTTGGTGCTAGTTCAAAATTTTTGGTGCAATTTTGCACCAAATCGCTAGAAAAAAATCCACTACATTTTGGACATTTTTTCATACAAATGTGATCTTGTGAAATGCAGCTATCCGGATATTTGTAGGGGCCAAAATTTTTTTTTTGGGTCACTTCAAATACTATTATCTTACAATCTACACGATGAAATTTCCTGAAATTTTTTCTACATCTTCTCAAACCATCCTACTACAAGATTTTAGATTTACATGTGTCCAAAAATATTTTTTTTCTAAAATTTGGTGCTTGTATTAGAAATGGCAGTTTTGGAGCGATTTTGGTGAAAACATAGTCACGATCCTTTAGATGTTAAAAAAATTAGTCTTATAAAGGTATGTTCCCACTTGGTGTTAGAGGTGTTGTTTGGAATGTGAATCTGGTCTAAAAATAGGTATAAATTCGTTCCTAAAACCCTCACGAACAACACCTTTCACACCAAGTACAAACATACCTTAATTGTTTTTTAGTAACGGCAGAAGAAATGGCAGTTTTGAGTACCTTTTCATGGAAGAAAGTGCCTTCGGACTTTTAGGGGTTTAGGAAATTTGTATTTAAAGCTCCACAATAAAACCACACGAATTCTAAGGCCGAGATACCAATTATTAACCCTCATAAGTTTACCGAAAAACATAAACAACGAGTGCAAGAAGTTTTACTAAACAGAAAAGAAACGTACATGCTTCAGACACATTCACTCCGCTGGAAGAGGCGAGGTGTCTCTTACATTCGTCTCCTTCATGGCTTCCTCAACATTAGAAGCGGCGTGGCGCGTGGTGCTCTCGATGCTCCAGGCAACGAAAAAACTCGTGAAGATTTCTCAAATTAGAATAGAGAACGGCAAGTTCCTAAATGACTGCAGGCAGTTGAGAAGTTCCAGGAGGCGTAACACGAGAGCGGGAAACGTTTCCCATGACAACCAAAAATGGAATGGACGGCATTCTTACAGTCCAGCAATGGAAATTCAGAATTGAGTAGGTCACCGCAAACGGTACTAAATTCAGAACTCTAAACTTCAAGCTCAAAACAAATGATTGTTGCCAACACAGAGTTCACATGTAGTCAACAACTGGCAAAGATGCAGAGCGATTTAAAGTCCCCGTTCTGAAATTGCAACATGGTTCAAGTACTCACGAGTATAAATTACAAAGCACACAAAAGCAGAAGCTCGGTGTACCAGGAGTTCTACCAACCTCAGTCTGTATCGATCCACCAACTCAGATCAGGTTTTCTTTTCACAACCGAACATGATCCCAATCTTCCCTCGCGAATCATCTCTAACTAAATTACACAATAGGGGCTGTCCAAATGCCAGCATTCTCTGCCGCAATACGAGGCAATTCTCAACACAATTGAAAACACCACGCAGGGTTTAGTATTTTGGGGACAGGATTTGGGAGTCAGAATAAATCGGGCCCCAAATGGAAAGAAAAAGATAAATCTCTCGAGAGCGCTCCCAACAGCTCCTGCAAGGATCAGTATCAGCGCGCACGATTCCAGCTCCATGATTCACAAGTCTGTTACCAAATTGACTGTTACCAACCTAATTCTTCAAAGATACAAGCCCACTTTAGGGTTTTTGAACCGATTCTTTAGTGGGATTCAGACATAAGGTCCAGGGCAAGTCCACTTGAGATGCGGCACGCAAGCCAAGTAATGGCACCAGTTGCAGCGTTTGTAGAACTTGAGATCCATGAACAGGACCACGCATCCAGCAGCCAACAGGTCCACTAAGAGCACCAACGCCAGAGCCCGCAACACTCGTTGCGATTTGGTGTACATTCCCACAGGCGGCAGATCGCTGTGCTCGTTGTTCACAACGTACGCTTCCAGCTGAGTCAAGTGGCGCGTATCCTTAAACCCTCGCTGGGGTCGCAGCAGCAGCACGAACCCCAGCAAAAATCCCGTCAGGAATCCACCCACGTTGGCGAAGTTGTCAACCTGGGGTCAACGGATGTACCTATGGTTAGTCAACTGTAAACCAGTGACAATCTAAAACGAAAATATTGCCAGAGCTTCAACACGATCAACACTGTCCAAAATGCGAAACCTACGTTTGTACCAAAATACGTCACTTATTTTAAGATATTGATTATCTGTACACAAGATGTAAAAAATCAAAACACAACAGCCTGCAGAGCCTACGGTTGATTTTTTGGACACCCTAGAGACATTAGAAAATTCGTAAATTTTTCATACGACTTTTAAACAATGCATGCTAAGTGCGTTGGAGTCCTCCTTTAGTTGCGAATAAGATCCAATAAAAATAATTTGTGTCTTGTAATAATAATAACTTTGATCAGTTGTAATTAGTGACGATTATGGGTGTGTATGCTATATGAGAAAACCCGGTTAACGCTGGAGGATGCTCAAGAGATAATTACTAAACCCAAAACCTGGTAGAGTTCAGAACCTGACCTGCGGCATGAGTCCAAACGCTAAGCTGATCAAAGCAAACAGAATCAAGTCGACAAACTTCAAAACCCTCCGCCCGGTCACGTCCCAGTTGACGATCATGTCCGCAAAGCTAGCGCCGATCAGTCCCATCACCGCGCCAGAAGCGCCAGCAAACACCTGGTTCCGGATCAGCAGCGCCGACAAGACACTCCCGCCGAACCCCGAAATGACGTAGACTGCGAACACCTTCCAGAATCCGAAGGCGAATTCCAACTGCAAGCCGACCAAGAGAAGCGCCAGCAAGTTGATCAGCAGCTGCAGCACGCCGCCGTTGATGGCTATGGCGGACAGCAGGCGCCATCCTTCGCCGCTGTGCACCACCCTGGTAGTATGCAGAGCAATTTCAGGCACGTTATGATAGATTTACATCAATAGTTAACATTTTCCATGCGTTTTATTTCATGAAGAATCGTAGTCACAAAGAGTGTAAGTTGTAGAAGGGGTGTCCAAGCTCATAATTCTTGCTCTGAGACGCTTTCATTTGTTTCCAAACAAACCTTGCATGATACGGAGCCCAAGCATTAATTTTGTCGGAAAGTATTAGGCCGGTAGTAGAGTATTTATGTCACGTTAAAATTGCTTCCTTCCTCGAATCCCAACTATCGCACTCCAACAACCACTAGTGAAGGGATACACTACATGCTTTAATTCTATACAGAGAGGATCACTGTATTTTCAGCGATTGTCTAACTGAAACAATTAACTTGCATTGATCTATTCAAAATCTAATGGCATTACCACATTGTTCCCAATTCTATGTGTCTGATGACAAGTCGAACGCCCACTTATTTCAAAACCCGCACTAAAACAACAAAATTCATGTTGTACAATTCACGTGTTGCAGTTCACATAAACAATTCATGTTGTACAATTCGACATTTTACAGTTCAAGACATAAAATCCAACATCCAAGTATTATGCATCTCACTCTTTCCACACACACACTCACACAACTAATCAAACCAACATAAATCTGGAAGATTTTCGTGACACAGAACCTCTCCAAAACAATAAGCAAAAAATCAATTTCCAGAACATAGATAGATCAAGACAGCACCAATTTCTCCCTACCTGGTACTTGCAAGCCCTCCCCAGTCCAGCAGATATTTTCTTTGCGGCCCGAGACTCGGATTCTCCTGCCACGGCTGAAACGCCAGACTCTGCAACCACTTCCCCACACATTTCTTCCCCCCTACTTCCACCACACGCCTTGGGCAGTCGTTCTCATGCATCATGAGCACGAACACCACGATGATGATCACCATGACGACGGGCGTGGCGACGGGAATGTAGCGGTGGGGCCTCCTCTGGGGCGTCACCGGGTGCGTCTTCTCTTGAAGGGGCGATGGCGGCTCGAACTGGTGCTCGGCGTGGTCATTGAGACGGAGACGAAAATCCGCTGAAGGGGAGGGTTGCTGGTATTGTGCGTCGCGCATGGAAGGAGTGGTGCGAACGGAGCCGAAGGGACGCTCCCGAGGGCGGTCCAGGGTCCAAGTTGGGTTGTCCATCGCGCGCATCTTATCGGGGGGAGAGTGTGTCCATGCGGGCATTGTGGAAGGGACTTCCGTGGAAGCAGGTGAGGTGCGGAAGGATTTTCATGGCACGATGGGGACCTGCAAGATTGTGTCCAAGCTGAGGTTCTTAGCAGAGGCTCAGAATCACTACTCGACATGCCCCAAAGTGTCTAGAATTGTCTAGAAAAGAATGATATAAAACTTTCTGGAAAGTCTGGAAGGGTGCCACACCAACATCAGTTGATTCACAAATCCAATTGAATTCGTAATATACTTTTCGTTATACTAGCTTGAAGCTAACTCTTCTTAGCACGTCCACAACCGGGTACATTCAGTCTGAAAATTCGAACTTCTTAGCACAGACTCTGAATCACACTACCAACTTGTCAGTTGATGCACAACTCCAATTGAAATCAGAACTCTAACAACTCCCATTTGCAAAAGACGACTCTCATTTTCATGCATTTTCATCCCCAAAATTGCATCTTCAGCATTGCTGTGACTGAAAATCAAGAAACATGCTACTTTTCTAGACCCTACCGAAGAAAGCGGCAATTTCAATCAGTTTCACAGTTCTTCCGGTAGCCGAGAAAGAGATACACAAGCGCTAGATTTACGTTTTGTACCAAACTTTGGGATTTTCACTGCATAGTGAAGATTTCGTGGACGTTCTCTTAGACTTGAAAGGATCTCACATCGCTACTCGACTGACGTGTCTCCATGAGTGCAAGGTCTGGTCGAATGCCAGTCCTGCAGATTTGAAGTGCGGCGATGTGATTGATTTCAGACTACAGGAAAGTAGAATCGCGTCATCGTGGAATTGGCGGACTTTTACAATGGCAGGGCTGATTTTGAGGGCCCGGAAAAGTATTGAGTCGCTCGACTGAAAACTGGAGCAGGCCTCCTACGAGAAGCTGTCCGCTCAGATTAAGATTTCAGATGGCCACCCCATCTGAGCCAATCCTAAAATTTGGATATCTGCGCACTGGAAAGTCCTAGTTTTCAGAGATTTGAGTAGCAGAATGCCGTGAGGAGCTTGGTAATGCACTCTTATCAACAGAACTGAGCAGTTGGATTTCCATGCTCGACATTTCCACGTCGTACATCATCGATATCTCAGGGCGCTACTACGTCCTTTCCAGTGCTTACAGCTCTGAAAGCGGCAGGAAGATGAAAAGGACGTCGTGCTACCCGATTCGCATTCTCCGAGGCTACCCTCGCCAACGGAATCCACTGATCGACCCCAAACTAATGAAGAGACTACTACAATGCATGACTTCCGTTTCTCGATTGCGAGTGCGGCAATAAGATATCTTCCACAACGTTCGAAATTCAAAACAAAGCAGCGAGGCTTCTGTTGCGCTCCTCCGTTCATCACCATATCGGCTCAAATGCCAAAGGTTGAAGAAAACAACGTCAAAACCCAGATCTGTGTACACCACTCCTGGGTTTGAAAACTCCAACAGAAAAGGCCATTCAATACTTAACGAACTCACAACACTTGAACTTCAAGACCTGTTCGAAATTTAATAAAGTCTGCCTACGAAGCTGAGATTCATATACAGAGAGACCGACGTGATCTCACCTCATGCACGCCCAGACCGCCTCGATCGCAGCACGGGAGTTAAGTTACACCATCGACCACCTGCGCGTCCAAGTTCGTTAATGAGCGGGACACCCCAAAAATTCAAACCCCTGAATTGAAACGGTCCTGAGCTCCAGATTCTCTCCAAAACTCTGAACACTCTCGACAAGGGCGACAGGTCCAAGGGGGTCTGTCCGCCCCCAATCCCGGAACCCTCGTGAACAATAGCAGAGCTGCAGATCTGACATCTGACACCACATTCAAGCGGGAAGGAAAACACGGACAAGACTCCGCGATTGTCAGTCTCAGGTGAGGAAAAGAGACGACAGACAGAGTGGCGAATGATTGCAGGGGATGCAGCTGGCAGCCCAAATGGCGGAGAAACTCTGTTGTTTTATAAAAGAGAAAAGCCACTTATTATTACACAGAGATAGGGTACTGCTTCTCTGGCCCCCGGATCAATTCCCATTCCCTCTTTGTTTTTTTGTTATTATTTTTTTCCATTTGAGTGCTGTATTTCTCTTGAGTGTTGCCAACATGGAACAGTCGGTTGTGCCACTGGTTTTCCCTATTTGCCGCTTTCCCTGTGTGTTGATTCCCCTGGTCCTTAACTTAGTGCAATATCCTTAGGAAAATTTCTGACAATGCCATGCCGTAGGGAAAACAAGGATAATTAATCTCACTGGTAAATTGGGGACTTTGCTTTTGTTTTGTTTGATATAAACAATAGCTTTACTGCCACTCATTGCCTGCGGAATGCGGCCTTCAAACATTGAAAGCCTCTGTACCGAAAGGGATAGGCTTTGCATCGACAGAAGTTATCCTGAGAGCAAGCTTGAGAAGCAACTGTACCTTATTACTCAAAAAGCGACGGAGCTAGAGCTTGTTACTGCTTCCTCCACACGACGACTTTTTACTGCCAATTGCAGCTCATACGTTTGAAATTTTCGAAAGCCGGGATTCGGATTTCCAATTGAAGGATGATTTGACGCGGGATTTGGTCAGTTGCAGCACTCCGAGCTTGGCGATCGATGGAGCCGGGAAACACAAGTGCAACAGATCGACGGAGGCCGGATTGGGGTGGAGGCAGTAATGGTTGAAATGCAAAAGCCACCAGGCAGGTCCCTTCAACTTAAACTGAATTTGCCACTTGCGGAACTTCGGGGGGCAGGCCTGGAATAGACTTCCAGGAGGAATTATGGAGCGGCTTTTCATCGGCGTTGCATGCCGGCCACTGGCGATGGATGGAGGAGCTCTGGCTAGCCACCTCTGGTATAGAAAAAAGCTAGATTTTGCACTCTATTTTGATCCTGTCAAGGTTCGGAAATGAAATAATGTTGACCATTCTTTCATTTTTTTAGTTCACCCATTTCAGTGAGGAGATTCAAAATCAGTACGGAATCATATAATATACCGATCCAAAGTGATTTCGTCTTTCTGTGAATTTTTTTTTTTTTTTTTTCTTTTTTTTCTTGACCTTTCCATTGATAATCTTTCAATCTGTGAATTTCATGGACGAGAAGGACGGTATGATATGGTTCTTCGTCGTCTTGAAACTTTCCGAGTATCTTGGGACACTCAGCGGTACTACTACAGTCTTAACACTTGAAGAAAATCATGGTGAAATTCACAATTAGGTTGCCTTAACCCCTCAAGGGCCATGATTATGTTTTCGCCAAAACTGCTCCAAAACTGCCATTTTTAGTGCAAGTACCAAATTTTAGAAAGAAAAAAAAAATTGGACATTTGTAACCAATGGATCTTGTAGTACACTAGTTTGAGAAGAGGTAGAAAAAATATCAAAAACTTCCATTGTGTAGATTGCAAGATATTAGTGTTTGAAGTGTCAAAAATACTTTTGAGGGCCCTGCAAAAAACAAGATAGCTGCACTTCACAAGGTCACATTTTGTATGAAAAAATGTCCAAAATAGTGGGGATTTGTTGGATTCATTCTTCAAAGTTGGCTACATGCTTGAAAAAATTCAGATCATTTGGAATTGTACAACGTATTAAAAAAAAAATAGTAAATAGAAAGAAGTAGATGATTGATAATACTAAATTGTTTTCAAATTTTGTTTATGAAATCGAAAAATGCCAATCCCAATGGTTGTAATATTGTTATAAAACATTCTATAACTAATATTTTTTATTTGGGGGGGAAATTGAAATATTAAAAATTGAGTTAAATAAAAGACTTCAAAGTTTATTTTAGAGTAGAAAGTCTATAACTACCCACAAACTACATGCAAACTAAAACTTCTCACAACTTTCATCTCATTAATCAAAATGGAATGATTCAAAGCTTTCCATTAATACAAAAAAATTTAGAAAGCCAATTTCAAAGTTTTATTTAAAAGAAAATCAATTTAAAAAAAAGTTGTTTTAGCTACCCGAGTTGCCACACGTTGCTAGAAATCACATATTATACTATAATTTTTTAACCATATAGTCAAAAGTTATGAAAATTATGGGGCCTTGAAGTTATTCCTTGGATACGCGTTGTATGAAAATTTTGAAATATAAAAACAAAAATTCTATTTGTAGTGAGCTGCCTAAAATCACTATGTTGCTCCAAAAACACAGTTTTAGAACTTTAGGAGTTAATCAGAAAAGTTACATTATGAATCAATGCTTGTCTTTATAGAAGAGCATGACAACTTTCTAATCGGCACCCTGAACCGGTGCACCAACCCATGCCTCACAAATGATTTTAGGTTGATGAAAATTATTGCACCTTTGTATAGTAACATTAGACATTTATATAGTAAGGGATAACCTAATTGCACTATTTTTTGTAATTTATTTCTAATTATAGATTGAATTTGGATTTTTTCCAACTTAATAAATCAAGCAAATGGATTATAAATTAAACAAATATATATGCATATACACAGACACATATATATAGTTTTGTTTACAAGATGAATCAATGCCAATCTTAATCTCTAATGATAGTAGTCATGTAATTTCTAAATGCCAAGTCTTAAACTTGATCAATTCTTAGAGGATTTGGGGTGTTTGAATATAGTTTTTGTTTTTTGACTACTTCTTCTACCCAAGTTCTTATAACAAGCATAACTCCACATTTGTATGGAATAATTTTGATGATTGCTACCATTTGAAATGAAAGAAACTTTCTTATGGAAAAAATATCTAGGAAATTGCACAATTTTTGATAAAAATGCCATTGTTGATAAGATTGATGAAAGATGATTGATTAGAGGTTCCTTTGTACATATGCTGAAATTGGAATTAAAATTGGAATCTTCAAAAGTCATCCAAAAATTCTATTTTCTTCTCACAAGGACATATCATCTCAAAGTTTAGGACCAATGAAATATTAGCAAATATCGTGTAATTACTATTGTTCCATGGGTGTGTACGTTAATTTGTAAGTTATCGCATTGCTACAATGCATATGATTACTGCATAGAAATGACACTATTTTATCATTTATGTTAACTATATAGCTTTTATACGTTAATGACAAGTGCGCAAAAAACACAAATTATGCACAAAAATTTACATTCTTTATTGTGCATTTTCTATTAACTATGTAATTTTTATACGTTAATGACAAGTGCGCAAAAAACACAAATTATGCACAAAAATTTACATTCTTTATTGTGCATTTTCTGTGCATTGAAGGACACAAAAAATCCATGACAACAATGTCATTGGAGTCATTACGGGAATAATGCTTATTAAATGGTATCACTAATCCAAAACATATTGTCAATATTCAATTGTTGATCACCATTCTAATTTAAAAAAATTCCTTAGCTAACTAAATCTTTGGCATTTTGAATTATATCCATCGTTATTGTAGGCCATTAAATTTAATTTTGAACAAAATCCATCAGTAGGCTACCAAGAAACTTGATAGTATAGTGAAAGAATTACTTCATTTTAGCTTGAATTGATTACATGAGTAGGTCAACAAGAAACTTGGTAACATACTGGTGGAATCTCTTCACTAGCAACTGATGAGAGTTGAGGGTGAAGAGGTCCTCTTTATAATATAATCCAATCTATGGACACTCAAAAGATATGGGATACCTCAAAGATGAGAGCTTCACTTCTCATAGTCAAGTTATTTTGAAAATGTATAAATCGTGTTCAAAGTAGAAATTCAGACCTCAGTTTGGCATAGTAGAATACCTTTTTTCAAAAAAATTTAAATTAGTATAAGTTGATAAATGAATCAAGATTTCATCTCCAAAAATGCATTTAAGATTTAGAGCCTCCAGTCAAAAGTTATGGACAAAATTCAAAGGCAATGTTTGAAAATGTCAAAAAAATGTCCTTTCCAATCCGTCTCTAAACTTTGTCCATAACTTTTGATTGAAGGTTCCAAATCTAAAACTTATTTTTGGACATGAAAGCTAGATTCATTTACCAACTTTTCTTGGTTCAAAGTTTTTTGAAAAAAATTATTCTACTATGCCTAAATGAGGTCTGAATTTTTACTTTGAAACAATTCCTGCTTTTCAATTGACTTAGTATTGAAATTGTGAAAAATAAAAATATGCAATGTTAGTACAATAACTATGCACAAGCATGATGTTGTGTGACTATTGCACTAACTTTATGTGTCTTAGAAAAGCACTAATGCTGCACGAAATTAATCATCCATCACTAAACCACTGAAATCATACATATTTCGTCATGTATAGTTATCGTGCAACTTTCGCACTTCAAACTCAATTATGAATGATATGCCTAAATTGCATGGTGGTAGTGGATCTCAATATTGTATTACAACAATATTTCCAAATTCATGAATGTAACATGAAAGCAATGCCCAACGATAATCGTACGATTACTAGTGACAATTCATGACAGGGGAACTTTGTGATGATCATCATGATTTTGATGTGCAATTTATTTTTAATCATTTTTGAAGAGTGGAAAAAAAGATATAAAGATGTGAAGTGATAGCCAAAAGTCCTTCTCCATTCTCAAAAAATTCACTCAAAACTACAGATTGATCATTTCTTGATCAGATTGCACAAATAAATTCAAAAGACAAATCATATAGATGTCTTTGTTGTTCATAGACTCTTTAGTGTGTTTCACATTTTAAATTTTTTGCAAATGTAGTTATAAAAGCCATTGTGTGGCCTTATGGTCCTTTAGAGGTTAAAGGATAGCCTTAGCTAATTGATTGATCCTACATAAGCATGCACACTTGTCCAATACCATCCAATTGTTTCACTTCCATAGATAAACCAAAATATCTATGCTTATGTCCAACCTTGAAATTTGATAAATATTTATAGGGAATGATAACAAGCCCTTACTGATTGTATGCAATTTGATCACATTAAATTGTCTTTATCCTAAATAGAAGTGGAGCCTAAACCACAATTTAGAAAGAATTCAATACATTGCCATAAGATTGCATGCAATCAGGCCTTATTGTGGCAATCCAAAAATAATTAGTAGAATAAAAATTCAAATGCAATCTAGAATTAAATGCAAATTAGAGACCAATGAGTGAAAACTTTCAAGACTTATATGGTAATTCTAATGAGCTATTATTTATAGTCAACCACTTAAGCAATTCAAGACTTATACGGTAATTCTAATGAGCTATTATTTATAGTCAACCACTTAAGCAATTCAAGACTTATACGGTAATTCTAATGAGCTATTATTTATAGTCAACCACTTAAGCAATTCAAGACTTATACGGTAATTCTAATGAACTTTCAAGACTTATACGATAATTCTAATGAACTACCCATAGTCAACCACTTAAGCAATTCCACATATGTTCTGGAGTAGTAGAATGCAATGTGAATTTACAGCTCTATAGGAAGATAGAAATGATGGACATTGCCAAGTTTTCATGATTTTTTTCTTTAAATTGAATTTACTATGAATTTTTGAAGCCAAAAGGTGGCTTCAATCCATATCCAAGATATAGTCTTCCAATTTCAACCATTTCACCACTACTTTCCCACTCACTGCTTCCTACTTTCTTGCTCACTAAATCAAGACATGTGTCATGACTTTATAGTGCCAACCTTGCAAAAGAGAAAAAATTACATTCCAAACTATGGTTGGAATATGTACTAGCCTTGGTTGAAAATAGCTACACCCTATAGGTTGGTTATTAATGTCTGGTTGGTAACTGGTGGTTCTACCAAACATTATTTCATTCTTATCAATTGTTTGTAACATAACTAACATAATACACACAGTTTCCACATGATCTCTATGAATTGTCTGTGACTATCCTTTCAAAAGACAGCATCCCTTGCCAAAAAAAAAAAAACCCTCCCATTGAGTACCAGCCATTGATTTGAGGAGAAAATAAATGCAGACCCTCCTCCAACGTTGATCTGCTTGGGAGGGGAAAAATAGAAGCCATTGATGTGGGAACATTGATCAACAGTGATGGATTGCAGTTCCTAGGGTTTCCTTTGATACATATATTGTATACTACTGGATACAAATATAAAATATGGATATGATATATGAATATAAGATAGAAATATGAATACCAAATATGGGAATTGTCCCATATTTTTTGTCAAAACATTGGTTTCTGAAAAGTATAAGAGGAGGAGGAGGGAGGGAGGGTATAAAAAATTTAAAAATAAAAAATTAAATCTTTTTTGGAAGGGGGTGGAGCAGGGTATTAAAATTTTAAAACTAAATTTTTTTGGGAAGTGGGAGGGGGCTGAATTTATAAAAATATTTAAAATTTAAAATTCATTGGAGTGGATGGTGAGGCAGATTCCTAATTCCAGTACAACCAATTGATTTCCTAGCACACTTACACACAACCAAATTGTTGAACACAAATTTAAACAAAGATAGCTCATTGTAAGAATGTAAAATAGCAAAGAGTCTCAACAAATTAATTCCCCAATTACACCGTTGATACACAATCACAAGAAGTCAAATAACACACATATGACAAACTGTTTCAAAAAATACAGTTACATATACGAGGGAATTCAATGTACAACAAAATGGATTTACAAAAAACAACCAAGAAGACCAAGTGAGTAGAGAGAGGAGCAGTTCAAAATTCTCCTTCTTATCAACCGTAGTGACATCCTTCATACTTGTAGGGTCACAATGACAAATTGTTCCTTTATAGATCCTAATCCTTTAATTAATTTCAAATCCTAAGACAAATTGTATTCATATTCTTCTACATGTGTGAAATTGACCTAACTTTTAATCTTCTTTTCTACTGCAACAAACAATTTGTTGAAAAAAGAAATGAAAAAGTTAACTACAATCCCTAATTTTGAGTGCTCAAGCGATTAAGAATTTTCTCACAATGATTAGTTATGGAGGACTCTTTACATTGGGTATGGGTCCAAATCAACTTTTGACTTGGACCAAAACTCATAAAATTTGAATTCAAGGAAAGAAATAACAAAAAATTTGTAGTGCCCATCATTTCTATCCTTCTACAAGGCAAAAAAATTCACATTGCCTTCTACTACTCAAAATCATTCACACAATCGCTTAAGTGAATGACTATGGGTGGCTCTACCATAGAAGGAAATAAATCGGGTTGAACTGATTGCTCTTATATAATTCATATACCATGCACGTGGCATAATTGGAGTTTAGAGCAAAAAAAATACTCATAACTGGAGTAGTAATTAAGCCCATGCAATTTGACAGTGATGAATAAAATACTTTCACTAATAGAAGTCCATGACCAAAACAACAAAAAATCAATTGATTTTTGTTGTTTGAAACATTGGAATGACTATTTTCATCAATTTTTTAATTTTCCGTGAAAACCAAAAAAATGACGTCTATTTTCTATTGATTTGAGTAGAGCAATGACCAAATGAACAAAATTTAAAGGAAATATAAAATATTTTTTGGAAACTTTTGGAAACTTTTGGAATGTGATTCCATTTGCATAATTCTATTTTTAATTTTTTCCATCAAATAGTATAATCTTTCAACCCATAAATATAAGTTTCAGGCCAACTTTTGACTTCTAAAATTAATAGTAATTTCAATTCAAGGCATAAAATTACCAAAAAAATTGCAATCCCCATAATTTCTACCTTCCTATATGACAAGAATTTTACATTGCTTTGCACAACTACAAAACATGCACAAAACTACTCAAGTAATCAATTATGGATAGATCTACAATAGCAGCCAAAGTTATTTGAAATTGCAAGCCAATGCTCAAAAATCAATTATTTCCAACTTTGAATTCTAATATCTTCTAATGTGTACAATCAAATTTCATCAAATTTTAACATCTTCTAATATATACAATCAAATTTCATCAAATTTTAACATCATGTAAGAGAACTGAAGTATTACATCTTACAATTAGATTCTAAAAGAAATATATTTTTTAATTTTCTCGAATGAACACAAGAAAAGTAGCATTTTTAACAAAAAATAGTCTCTGGAGTGTCAGGGGTTAAGTTTCAATCCAGTAACTTCTCATTTACCCAAAGTATTGCTTTTGAATTCTTCTATTTTCAGCACTCTGAAATTTCATATTTTACACGTCGATATTCTAAAATAGCGCACCAAAAGAAAATCTAGCCCTTCAACGACGAGCTTCAACGACGAGCTGGACACCATGGAAATGTTGCTTCATCTGTTTTTGGAACCGTTTGCTTATCGACTTAAGCAAATGCAAAAGCACTCATTGGAAGTCAAGCTAATGCAGAAGAGCTTCCGTTTCCAGACACAATTTGGATGATGAATAGTTGCGTTTCTGTCCAGCATGGAGAGATTCTTTGTCATTCATCGGCCGGAAAACATCCTCAGCATCTCAGCATCACTTACGGGCTAGAGTTCTTTTGAGCTTCAAACTAGATCAACCAATAATTTAAACAGTCATTTAGACAATAATTTAGACAATTTCATAAGTGGAACAAGCTGAAGGAGCTAACTGGATCGATTTAAGTGCACCTCCGTATCTAATTCCTAGAAAACTGAACCCACGTGTGCAGAATGGCAAAACTCTACAGTAATCCACCCAAACCCTATCCACTTCAAGAAAGTCAAGTCTTCAGAAGCATTTACCACAATGAAGAGAGCCTGTATTGCGAGTTCAAACTCAACTGTACATTGACACAAGGATTCAAACGACGCACGGACTCCTTATTTATCCATCAGGAAAGCTCACCAGTCAGATCGATACTGAGTACAACCTCCATACAACCCGAGCACCCTAGCCGGTAATGATCTCGACGTGTGGCTAGATCAACTTACATCGAAAGCTACGAGTGATAGGATTATTGGTTCTACCCGGTAACCGTCTAAACAGTCCTCCAGTTCAACTCCACTTGGATCTTTCCACGACCCGAGTCAATGAGCTGAAAGGACTCGTTGATCCGCTTGTTCTTCACCACATCATTCAGAGGAATGTCCACGTAGCCCAAGGATTCCTTCATACATGGAAAAAGAAATGATTCAGCATCACAGTAAGGAAAAAAGGAACAACCGTCCGACTAAAAAAAACGATCTTGAATCATTCATATTTTTGACAATACAGGTTGTCAATATACTCGAACCTCTTGCTAGCAACACCCTAGTTATAAATTCGAACTATTTTTTTGGTACCCTAGCCAGTCAGATATAAGAGGTCAGGGAGCGACGGGAATACCTGTCGATGCACCATGTTCATGCTGGAACCTTTGCTGTGGACCTCGACGCGCAGGCGATCATTGGCGGGGGCATCTTCCAACTGCCAGGTGAACTCCTTATCCCATCTTGGGTCTCTGTTCTTCTTGATTACCTGAAAGGCCGAACGATGTATGATCAGTTCAGGGGTCACAAGAACGTGGCCACAGGACGCTTTGAGTGCATACAAGAACCTTTCCGAGATGGGAGGGACTATTCTGATTAGAAACTCACGTGAGTTTTTTGCTTCTCCCCACGGAAATGTACTTCAACATACGGATTGGTATGATGTTTGCCTTCCACTTCCTCAGCGCTGTGAATAGTGACAGATAGAAAGCCTCCGTTTGGAGATGATCCCTCTGGAGCCCTTTGAGAACCGACCATTTCCTCTACTGAGCTGACATTATCCTCCTGAAGTCATTAAAAACAAACTTAGACACGAATCCCCGATGCACAGATCTCGACACATTTCTCAGACATCTTGATAACACAAAATTCGGCACAGACTCTGAATCCCAATTATCACAAGAGCAAAAAAAAACTCACTTCCTTGAAAGGCTTGAAAGTCAATTGGAACGTAAGCTCGCCACGCTTCTTCGTGTTGGCTTCATCATTAGGATCCATATTCTTCACCAGATTTACAGTGTAAGGTTTAGGCTCATCCGCCACCAATTCTTTCAACGGTACTATTTGCATAGCCATCTTCTCGTGGGATCCAACCTGACATATGAGTCAAGTGTAAGTTCCCATTGAAGTTAAAACTGTTAGCGTCCAAATATAACCAAACGATGGGCATTCTCAACCCATGAAGTTCAATGATACTCGCAAAATACAGTTGCACAACTAGAAAAGGTTAGAAACACAGCAGAGTACATGAAAGATCCGCTAGATAAACTACAGACCCGCCTTTTCTAATGTAGACATTCATGACCAGACAATCTCCTTCATCATAGGCCTGTAAAAAGACAGTGAAAATAGAACAAACATCACGCATCAGAATAAAATCCTTCATGCTCGTACCTTTTCCCAGTCAAAAATCTGCAGCTCAAGTGACTGTGACTTAGGATCCTGAACCAGAAGCTTAAAAGTCTCATTCCACACGGGGTTCAATGTGCTCATCTTCGTCGTCGTCGTCTTTGACAAAACAGTCTTAACTAATTGAAGCTTCACGTACGGATCAGCTTTGCCCAGTAAATCCTTCTTCAACAGATTTTTAGCATGCATAATTTTCACCTCAACAATGCCTACGGGCTTCTTCGCAGCACTGCCAGGTCGTACAAGACGAGTGTCAACATCGTTCAACTACTGATTACGGTCGAGACAGGCGGGTAAGATGAAACAAGAGATGGCAACGACGAACAAAAGATTTGAATACCTGGGATCATCAATTACAGGGATTTCTAAGGTCTTTGGCCACATGTACAGCGCAGCGACCTGATCTCTGATAGTATCCTGCAATGGGCGATCAGACATCCCGTATCAAACATCTAGGAATACAAATGACAAGATCTTAGAAAGCCCAAAACCAAAGAATCTACAGACACTTGCAGCGGCGAACACGTGAGCACAGGATGAATCCACGTACCTGAACGAAACCATAAAGACCCGGAATTGCCATGACATCTCCACCCAAGAGCTTCAAGCCAAAATCTACATGGGGCTGCCAACACAGAAGGAATGCAACATTCAAAGCGATTTACATCACGAGATTTATGATCCTTAAAAGGACAACAGCAGTCATGGATGCTGTCAACAGCTCATCAAATACTACGAAAAAGGCATTCGGATATTCGCTGACGATGCAGACAGTGCTTGAGATAATTTCACTAAGAATAGATTAAATACATTTCTCAACATACATACCTTTTCCATCAAGGAAACAACTATCTTCGAGAAACAAGGGAAGACAGGAACCAGCGGTTTCAGGGTAATTCGTGCAGTTGCAAATACTTGTACGTCCACCAGCTGCATATCCAATAAAGTACATTGTTAGAATCCAAAAATGTCTATGACCATTGGAATAACACTAGAAGAATTTCTCCCGCAACCTTAACAACTGACCTGCACAGTTGCTTTCAGCCCGAAAGCCTTCACAGCAACGATGATGTTCGGATTCCCAGCGAACTTAAAGGAGGGCTCAAGAATCACCTCCTTCTCCTTAGTGTCGTACACTTTCATACCTGGAACGGAAATGAGATATCAAAAATAGCAAGAATTAAATTCCCAGCTGCTAACCATAATATGTAATTGACGAAGGCGACAAATACAGGCACAAACACAGGAGGAAAAGCTGTTTTACCAACGAAAGTGGGAGGGAGGGTTCCCAAAGTTAGTGACTCGAACTCGATCGAATCCATTTTATACTGTGGACCATACTGATCAATGTAAGGTTGCGCCTGTTGTCGGACCATCTTGCAAATTGCCTGTCACAATTGTCACAAAAAACACGAGTTACACATCTTCTGGGGACATATTATACAGCTAATATTACAAGCTTAAATATCCCTGCAACTGAAATGATTTCAGCCAGACACAATCTGCAAAAAGGTAAGCGTTCCTATTTCTTTACTTTCCTTGAAAACGAGAAAAATGAAGAGGTCCAATTCCATTCGTCTTTCCAAGAAAATGGCATCAAACTTTAACTGAAGAGGCAAGAATACCTTGTCAAGATAAGGCCATATGTCCTTCAAGAACTTGTTCAACCAGTCAACCTGAAAACAACAGAGTCCATGTAATCAGAAAGTACACCCACTTTTATGTTAAAGAAAAATAAAACCGAAGATAGTCTGCATTCGTACAACAACAGCAATGCCACCAGAAACATAAAAAAAGTGACATGATCCTCTGCATAAAAAAACAAAAAAACAAAACAGAAAACTACTCGGAAATAGCGTCAATACCCGATCGTAGTCTGGATTCTTCACCCAAAGCGGAATTTCGTGAAGGAGCTCCTCCAAAGACTTCGCATCCAACTCTCCCAGTTGCCTTATAATAGGATCCTGCATCCATTGAAACAAAATTATAAATACACTCGCAAACCTCGCCGCTCACAACGCAAGAATACAAGAGAACTTAAATCGACATCCCTCTGAAAACCTCCCCCAAACGCACAACCAAGAACCCTTGTTCTGAAGCATAACGCACTCATACCAAACCCCAGGCACTCATTCCAAAACTCCAAAACTCAGAAATCCGAAACCACAACATGTGAGAAAGAGAGGAGAAGCGGCAAAGCGGCGTCACCTTCACTCCCGTGGGCTGCAAGTAGATGAAGAGGAAGTATCCGACCACGAGGCCCAAGCTGATGCCCCATCCGAACCCGACCAAGCCCAGAATGGTGCTGACGACCCCCATTGCGACCGAAATCCTGTGCTCGCCACTTCCCTGTTCGCAATCTCGCTCACACTACTGCTTGCTCTGCTCGCTCGCCCCGGTCACGCTGCTCAGTTTCAGCGACCTGCCATTGTAAAACAATCAAAATGGCTATGGCGGACGGGGACGAAGCGAACTATGGCTGGGGCTACGGCTATGGCTACGACTAGGGTTTGAGTGGGTGAGGTGTCGGTGCGAGAGTGTAGGTTCATTGTAAGGCAGCCAGCTGGGTGGCCCACGTGGATCGACCGACCACGTCGGACTGGGAGGTACATCGACGGAAGGCAACTGCAGGTTAGTCGTTCGCTCGTACTAACTTAAAGTTCCCTTTCAAATTTTGAACAATACACCAAAGATGATATTTAGTGTTGAGTGACATTTAGTGTTTTTACCCCTTACTAGCTACAACACTAAATCTGAACTTGTCCACAATTAGTGTTAGACTTGAATGTGGCGGCTGCAAACTTCAGAGTCTTGTAACTTTTGCAAAAATTCTTCAAATCAGTAAAATGAGATGTTTTTCGGCATCTACAATTTTTTGTAGATGCCGAAAAACATCTCATTTTACTGATTTGAAGAATTTTTGCAAAAGTTACAAGACTCTGAAGTTTGCAGCCGCCCAGCCCTAATCGATCCGATTCTGTCCGTGAACAGTGATATTCCGTCTGATATGACAACTTTGGTTCACATTTAGTGTTTGAATTGACATTTAATGTTACTTACTTTCATAGGGTAATTGGCTTTTAGTGTATGCTTTCGTATTTAGTGTACAAGACACTAAATATCATCTTTAGTGTAGTGGTAGTCACAGCTTGTTCACCGTGATGGTGAACAATGAACAATGGAAAGTGCTTTGCGGGGCCAATGAGAAGTGACGAATATTGAACAAGCCGTGACCACCCTTTTTGTTCAAATGTTGAGAATGAACAATGGAGGATGGATAATGGCGAGATGGACGGATGTAATTGAAAGTGAAGAGGACAAAGGAATAATCTTAGCGGAACATTGATTGTTCACTCCCAACATCCACCTCCGGAGGTGGATGTTGAGAGTGAACAATCAATGTTCCGCTATGAATATTCCGTCGAAAGCAAGCCAACCCTACGCCGCCACCACTTCAATGTTAATTGTTCACCATCACGGTGAACAAGCTGTGACTACCACTAATGTCTACCGAGTACCGTGTACCGGTGGTCATGGTCGGAAAGAAAAAAAAAATCTATGAAAAGATGTCGAAATTAGAGATATTGTTTTCTTAATTGTGTAGAAAATGAAGAATTATTTTTATTTTTACCCTAAAAGAACAAGACTAATCAAGGTATTTTATCAAGAATGATTCAATTTCTGAACCACTAAGTAAGTGCTTTTACCATTGCAATTGTCCTAAATGTCTCTCATTCTAACCTCCATTGATGTTAAAATTTCCAAATTATTCTAAGTATATATTACAACTGATGTAATTTTTTTTCTACCTTTTGCTTTAAGAAAACACAATAATCTAGTTTTTCAATCAAAACTTCTAAAAAATCCAACATCAATAGAAAAAAAAAATTATTAGTAAAAAAGATAAAAATTTGATATGTCAATTGTATGTATGGATAACTTTACACTGGGAAATTTGAAGCATTTAGCCCAGGATAGACTCGGGTGTTTTAGCCCTCAATGTAGCTCCCTCCAACACTAATAAAAAAAAGAGGGGGGGCTAAAAAAATAGCCCCGAGATTGTGCCAAAAGCCGGGGCTACATTTGAAGTTCAGCCCAGATAGAAAGCCACAGGAAGCCAAGCTACAAATAGCTTGGGGGTGCTTCGATTTAGTTTGCCCCCTTCCAACTATTCAGCCCCGGGGGCTATTCCACTCAGATTTCCCAATATTAGCGTAATAGTGGAATTTGACTTGAAGGTCCTTACCAAATATGCTCTAGGTGTAATAGCTTAATTAATTATTCTTTCACAAATCTTCACCATAGTTTATATTTCTTGAGAAATTTCAAATCATTTGGACTATTTTTTCATTTTTATATATTAATCTTTAATTTTTTTAAATAAAAATTATTACTATGAAATTCTTTTACAAAACAAACTGAAAATTTTCACCGTGATAAATAATTCATAGTCTCACATAATAAAAATATAGCATTAGATGTTTTTTGAAGGGCACTAAAGGGTACATTCCCAATATTGTAAACTAGTCTCTATTAGAATAAATCATAATTATTTATTTATTTTTAATTTAAAATATAAAAAATATATTTATTTATTTATTAAAAAAATTAATATTAAATTATTATTTAAAATTTATTATTTAACATGACAATCACTCTACCACGTCAAACCACAATCCAGGAACTCAGGGGAACTCACAACCTTGTAGAATAGCTAAATTTCATCTAATAGATTGATATTTGAACACAATTTAATAGGATAAATTTAGCTTGCACATGATGTTTGACCATTTAGCAAATTATTTGGTCCTTCAAGAATTACCCCCTTCCAAGGAAATGTACCTCGTGATCTCAACTACAATGATGAAGCTTTCTACATCCACAACACATATTAATTGTTGACGAAACATCATTTACTGTATTCATCAAAATGTCACAATATAAAAAATTGGATACATCATGGCAACTTCATTTACTAACAAATACTTTTGTCCAATGTTACCATTCTGCAAATTATGTGAGACTATGAATTATTTATTATGTGAGATCCTAATTTGCTAATCTCATACAATTTCTACAATGCTTAAGGTAGGTACCCACAAACAAAACACTTTTGCTACTATGCCAAGTTAATATTATTAGACTTGTCAAATTTTCATATTTTCTTGTTAGCAATTGAAAGGAGGTTCCAATGCAACAAAGAATATGACATTTGGATACATATGCAAAAGTTATGAAGAGTCACAGTTTTGCAGAGTCACGATTGAGGTTTTATGCAGGGTGCAATTTGAAGTGTACCCACCTATGTCAATGCTTCATAGACGGTCTTCGCAGTTTGCAAATTTTCAAGAAAGAACTGATCCAGCAAGAATTTTTTTTTAATACGGCATACTACTGTACATGAAGTGAGAGCAAGGAATCAATCACGTTACAGCAATGTAACCCCATTTGAGCGGTGATATTTTCTCAAATTGAATGCAATTTAATCTATAAATGCATTCATGGAGATCGACTCCTCCATCATCAATAATACCTGTGTATGATCCTCTATGAATTCCACTGGAATTCTCGCTACAACTCTCCAGTGCTTCATAGACAGACTACACAGCATGCAATCATTCAAGAAGGAATTGATCCAGTAAGGAACAATTCGGTGAATGGATTACTTCACGAAGTATGAGCAAGGAATCAGTCATGCAATGGCAATGGAACCCGGCCCATTCAAGTGGTGTCAAATTCTTAAATTGAATGAAATTTAGTCTATGGTACATTTAGTCTATGGTACATGGACTAGTCTATGGAGAGTCCTTCATCGTCCATAATGCCTGCGTGATCCTCTCTAAATTACACTGGAATCCTCGCTACAACTACCGACTGCAGTGCTTTTTCAGCAATCAAAATTCACCGGAGATTTACAGGTGCATTGAGATTGGAAGCTCAGGCTGCAGTGGAAGGGATGAACAAGCCGCGCATGCCAGGAGATTTATGCAACAGGAATCGAAAACAGCCTAGTTTGTTGAAGATGAAAACATTCACGATCAAGGCTGTTCCGTTTTCTTGCATAGCGCGCGGTTTTATGCAATGTTTGCATAATTAAGTCTTCCTTTCCAAGCTGCCTTGGGCGATGAATACAACGCCATGAATCTGTGATGCAGCAGCTTACCTTAGCACGGACCTCGTCGCGGCGAGCACAATCATTATGGAGTATGAGTAATTCGATTGTGCGAAAAAATTCAGTGAACGAGAGTTCCACTCATGAGCGACACGAATTCTCGGAAGTTCACCATCTTGTCGCCGTCTTCGTCCACGCACTGAATCATACGCCGACATTCGTCCAAGGAGACGTTGGAATCCCCAAACGCCACCAGCACACGCTGGAGCTCGTCTGCCGAGATGAAGCCGTTCTTGTCTGTGTCGAACACACCGAACGCCGACGCCAACGCTTCCTGGTTTACATCCTCCGACTCACCGTCGCTTTCCGACGAGCTTGAATCGGAGCTACGGATCGACCTCGTGTTCAACTCGATGAACTCTTCCAGATCGATGTAGCCGTCGCCGTTCGCGTCCACTTCCTGGATCAGACTCGCAATCTCAGCGTCGCTCACGGGTTGCCCGAGCGAGCGCAGAACAGCCGCGAGCTCCTCCTCGGAGATTTTCCCGTCGCCGTTGCGATCGAAAACCTCGAAGGAATCGGAAAGCTCCCGCACCAAAGGAGGGGGAAGGTCGAGAAAGGCCTTCGGGGAGAGGCTAGGCGTTCTCTCGAATCTCGCCGAACCCGTCCAACTCGATTCCATCAAATACTCCATGGCAAAGATACTGCTATGAAACCCTAATTGTGCAGAAACTCAATGGATCGAGCACAAATTCAATTGAGCGAGCTGCACTGATGATTTGTTGGCTGCTAAAGTTTACGATCATCTACTCGATCGGGTTCTTTATACCCGATGA
Source organism: Antitrichia curtipendula (assembly GCA_951230915.1). Lineage (NCBI taxonomy): Eukaryota > Viridiplantae > Streptophyta > Bryopsida > Hypnales > Leucodontaceae > Antitrichia > Antitrichia curtipendula. The sequence goes on from OX579633.1 coordinate 10,467,885, forward strand.
ACGACCGCTCTACGGTGGCAAATCTCCTCCGAAATCGGACGGAGGAGAGCGTGTAAAGGACCTGCGCCGAAGATTCCGAGACGTGCTATTTGGTAAAGACTCTTGCGTGTCCACTTGTTAATTGTCGGAGGAAGTTTCGACGGTGGTGGAGCTGCAGACAATTTGCAAAGTAGGTGAACTGACTTCTCGGCACAAGTGGTCGTCGCGTTCGAGTGTTCACCTACTCCGTAATTAGGGCTTTATTCTTTATGGGCGCTTGACCGAAGGGGGAGGACACTTGCATCGTCGAGAGGAAGTTTGAGTAATCCCAAGGCCTTCTTTTTTTTTTTAATTATCAAAGGCCACTTAAAACTACCATTTCTACTGCAAAGAGAAAAAAACTTAATTTGAATTTTTATTTTTTTTCAAATCTAATCATAGGATCTTGTAGACTAGTGTAAAAATGCGTGGAAGAAATTTCAAAAACTTTAACTACATAGATTGCAAGGCATGTAAATGTAAATATTGTAAACATTCAAAAATTCAAAAATTCATGAGGTTAAGATCTATTGCTAGAACAATCTCAACATTCATATTAGTGTATTTCAATTCCATATTAAAGCTATTAACGATTTAGTTTTCTCTTCAATCTTAAACCTACTTCTACTTAACATTATTTTAATGAGTGAAAATAAAGTGTGCGTATTTTTTTGAATTTTTTTCATTGACTTACAACTGAATTCTTGAACATAAAAAAATTATAAATTCAAAATTATTAGCGCAAAAAAATTTAAGTTAATAAGATTCAAAACTGGAAACTCTAGTTGAGTAAGGTGCAAAAGAAAGTATTTTCTTTATGTAGATTGCAAGGTATTTTCTATCCATTTGGGCTTATTGTGCCAAATTTCTTGCTCCCAGGTACCAATTGAAATAAAATTTATACTTCCGGAAAGCTAATGTGTATTTCTATCTTCACAAAAAGTTTCAAAAAATCTTGAAAAATCTTGAAACCATAGGAGCTTGCCCAAAATCCATTTTGTTCCAAGATGGAACAATAGAACTTTAGAGATTAAAAGAAATTTGTTCTTTTAATCCTGAAAAGACATGGCCCCATAATTAAGGGAATCACCAAAATACTCTAAGTAATAGACCAATAGGTGCGTTATTTGTTTCTATACTTAATGATGAAGTCATTCATTGGACCTTTTAGGTCCACAATGAATGTCTTTACAAAGTTAAGGATGAACATCCATATACAAAAATTGCCCCAACTTTGTAGAAGAGACCCCTAAAAAATCCAAAATTGGAATTGGAAGCTTTATGACATTATTAACATTAGCCAAAAGAGTCCTTTTTGCCTTCTCCAAACATGTGGGATGCTTCTACCAAAGTCATGTATTTTTTTAACCAATTCTCATGATGAAGTTTAGAAGGTTTATGCAAGGTTTGTTGTGCCTTTTGTTACCAAAATTACCCAAAATATGTGGATAGAGTGAATCAAGTTCTAGAAAATATAAAGAAGCATGACTCCTTAATGGATGGACTAACCCCCCTTCCTACCCATTCCATCATTCTTCACCAAAATTTGAATTCAGCCCATAAAGTTTCATTGTTCCTACAAGGGACAAAATGGGACTTTGACTATGCTTGTTTTTTTCAATATTTATCATTATTTTTTAAGCTTTTTGTGAAGCTAGAAAAATACATTAATTTTTTGGAAATATTATTTTTATTTCAATTGGTGCTTGGCAGCTAAAGTTATGGCACAATAAACAGAAATAGGGGCCATCATACATTACAATTTTGTTTCTTTTAAAGTCAATTTTTTTATAATAAATTCCCTAAAATAGTATATTTTTGTCTACATGTAAAGTTTTGATTCATTCTATTTGGACTAGTAATGAAAAATTTATGGACAATCTTGTTTGTTGGGCAATCTGAGCATTTTTTTAGAAAAAAATACTTACATGATTCATTTTAGAAAGCAATTTTCACAATTAAAAAAAAACTGATATGGTTTAGTTTGCTTTCTAAAATAATATCACCATTTCCATAATTGTGTTTCAATTCCATCTTAGAATTATTAATGATTTACTCCCTTTGTCCCACTAAAAACCTCCAAAATTCTTCTTTTTGAGGGATTAATTGTATTTTTGGTCATAGTGCTAGCAATACATGTATTCAAGAATAAGTAAGCTATCATTTAGATCTATGCAAAATCTCCAGCTTAGATATTGTCATTTAGGCACCTAAAATCCATGTGGAAAGTACGATATTTAAACATAATTTGTAAATGCTGCCAGCTCTGTCATTTAAATGATTTAAAGGGTGGTGGCAAAAATAGGATTTTAGAAATGTGTTTTCCAACCTAAACATGTGCAATAAAAAAAACTAACCCACTTTACAAACAATTTTTTATAGTGTTGAAGTGGTCACTAAATACATCATCAACACTGCTATCTAAAGAAGCAATTTGTACAAGGTGCCTTATGTGAGCAAGACCAAACTTGCTAGGCCAAAGGAATGCTCCTAGATTGTTTTACTTGCCCCCACAAGGTTGTTCAATATGGTAAACACTTACTCAATGTTCAAAATCAAGAAACGGAGTATTTTTAGTGGAACAAAAAATTTGTTTGATTTGGAGGTTATTAGTGATAGAAGGAGTATGAATTTAAATTAAAATTTTTATCATCTAAGACGAATTTTAAATTTTAAATTTTTATAATATAAAAAATTATTTTTTGTTTATCAATGGAAGAAGTCTCTATTGATTTTGAGAAAATACCATGAAAAATATTGTAAAAAATTCTCAAATTATTTTTGTAGTTGCAAGTCCAAAACACTCTTAGCAATGACTTCATTAAAAAAATTACACCCAAAACAAACCTAGGAATGACCTACGATCTACTTGTCAAGCTAAAAATTTGCAAGTGGACATGGTATGAAATCAAAACTACTTAAGCTTGATTATTCTTTTTAATTGCATCAAATTATAAAAATGGATATTTTGAATAGGACAATTAAATACCCCCACAAAACATCTAATTTGGAGATGTAGGAACCTTTATAAATTTAAGGATCTTACAATGATGAGTAATGTGATGGAAGTTTAGGTTGGAGGTTCAAATGTGAAGAAGGAAAATGAAAAAGAGAGATGTATTAGAAGGAGTAGTGGAACATCAAGGTCTATAGTTTCAAAACTTCAAATTTTGCATTTTAATCTACACTAAATAGTAAAATTAGGATGCCCCACTAGTTTCTAATTTCAATCTACACTAATTTCTTGACATTCTACACTATATAAATATTTATTGGTTTTTTTACAAGAATTTACTACTTCTGAAATAAGTATTGTTGTAGTTGGGACTCATGAACCTCCATGTATACAAACAAAAATATTTGTAGAAATATTTGTTGACTTTGATGGCTTGTAAAGTAATTTTCTTGAAGTAATGCAACCTAATTGTTAAAGCAATCTAATTTCACTATTTAGTGTAGATTGCAATGTTAGCAGTTAGCTGCTTGTTATTTCTACCAATGGAGATAGATTAATCCCTAAGGACAAGACATTCAAACTTTGAACATTGAATGAATGAAATCATGTCCCAATTAAACAAAATCTTTGACTTTTCATCCATCTAAATATTTGTAAATTCTTACATTAATTCTTTTACATTTGAGCTTTATAAATCTTCAAATCCTTTCTTTGCAAATTTTTAACAATCAAAATGATACAAGTATGCTTCATAAAAAGATTCACTTCAGAATTATATTTTATAAACAACTTGAAAAAATAATGTAAATATAAAGAAACATCATAATTTAAACTCTAAATTTTGAATTAAGGAAAACAAATTGTGAAAATTTCAAAATTCAGTTTATAATCAATTTAAAAAAAAAATTCCAATTCTTGATTTCAAATGTTATTGAATATATTAGTTAGTGTACGTTACTGATCTAACAAAATGGACTTATTGTAGATCACGTTTATAAATTTTGATTAAAAAAATTTTGATTAGTAGTCTAAGTTTTATTTTGCATATTTGATTAGTATTCTAAGTTTTATTCAATATGTCTCCATAATTTTGGAAATTTGGACTATCACTAGTCCTAAACGGTTAATCAGTGTAGAAAAATACATTTGAAGTTCAAAACTAATGAAGTCAAATGAGGCATATATTAAATGTTATGGTGGCATGTTTGGACAAATCATTCCCAATTAAATATGTTTATATTTTATATAAATGTAATTATGTAATTATAAGAATAGTGAAATAATAGACAAAAATTGACAAGGCCAAAAAAATTGAGTGAAGGACCAAAAAATCAATCCTAGCATATTGGACCCATCATTCTTAAGAAGTATTTTTTTGTTGTCTTGGAAAAAGTTATAATGTGTAACAATAGGTGTCTTTGTATTTTAACCCTCCAAAGCCTAAGGGATTTGAACAAGATGCAAATGTATCATAAAATATAAGTTCTATGACATTTTTGAAGTTTGCATCAAAGAATACAATGTGACAATGTGAAGTATGAAAAGTAAAAAGTAATTGTACAATCAAAATTATAAAATTATTTTTAGATTTTTTTCAGATTAATTTTGAAGATTTAACTTCAAAAATTTATCAAAATTATAATTTCTATCTTTAGCATTTGAATTTTTGATTGATTAAAATTGTGGTTCTTCTAATTTGTGAAAAAATGCATAAGATTTAATAATGAGAATATCAACACTTTCTCCAAATAGTAAATTTTTCAATACTAAACAAACTCTAAACACTTTGTGATATTTGCCTTATAATTTATATTTGATTGTAGCAATTTTAGTTTTAAATATTAAAATTGGAAAGCAATCCAATCTAGTTTTGCACAAAAAAGAGTTGAAAAAATATTTATGCCCAAAAATGTTGCTCAAAGTCGGATAGCTACTATAAAATGGTCACTTGAGTGTTTAGAGGTTAAAATAGCCATATAAGACTATTAAAAATTTAATTCAAAAAAAATAACTTTCATAATTTTACAATATTGAATATCATATAAACAAATTGTACAAAAATCTACCACACCTTACTTACTTCTAAAACTAAAAAAATGTAATAAAGGAGTGCAAAAGCTACTATTTGGGTATAATGCCTCTAAAAGTTATTCAAGATTTACAAATAAGGTACTCATGACTACCTTACACCTTCAATATTTATTATATTTTTTCATATTTATCAAAAGTGTTACATTAATTTTAAAATTCTTCTAATTAGGTGTTATATCATTTTAGATTTTTTTGTACAATCTTTAGTCCACTAAAGCAAATTTGTATTTAAAATAGGGATTTAATTCCATATTCTAGGACTATATAATCTTGCAAAGATCTTTCCTAAAATGATCTAATCTTTGCCTTGTCTAGATTTTTTTTAATTACTCTATTTGTACCAACATCAAAATAAGAAAGTGCACAATGTTTAGATGAAAAACAATTTCAAATTATTTTGCATATCCATTGACATAGCAAACTAATATAAATATAAATATGGTGTATGCAAGGTGAGTTTTATAAGAAAATGCTTGTTTTCTTCAAAAGATTGTTGATTTCATCCTCTGAATATCAAAATCTCTTCAGTTTAAGTTCATGTTTCTCAAGTTAATTACCGATATCGTCATTTTTTGAAATCTCAATTGTCAAAAAAATGCTCATTTAATTGAATCTTGAAGTTTTGTTTTCAATACATCTTTGAAAGGAAGTAAAACCTAAAAGCTTGGATCCCCCTTTATTACTTAGAGGCCAAAGGTTTGTTCTAATTTATGCGCAATTAGTCAAAATTAGCTTGTGTACCATGGAATAAATGCTTGTGACTTAAGAATTTTGATATATTTTTAGAATTGATCCTAATCACATGTTTATGTGGAACTTTCATTTGTATATTTCAATCAATAATTCAATAAGTAATTTGACAAGTATTTCAATAATTAAAAGGGTTTTCTTTAGAGCAAACTTAATCACTTTTGTCAATAAAAGAATTGATTTATTCTAAAATTGGTTTTATAGGTGTATATATATGTAAAAAGTTTTTAATTGTTTCATTGCAATTGATAAAATGAAAGGTTTGAAAGGTATTATTTATCATCAAATTACAGCATCTCTTCACAAAAATAGTATAGGAAGTTTATTTTTGAGCTCAATATTTGGTAATGTTGGAAAAATCTATCATTCCTAGGATATTAATTAAATACTTCAACATTTATACCAGTTGAGCTATTAATTTTACTTATATCATTTTTAATTCTAAGCAATTTCATGTTTTGGGTCAATTTTTACAACATTTTGCATACAATTTTTTTCAATTCCAAATGTGAAGTGTTTATTGTTGAAGAAAATTCATGTGTTCTTAATTTAATTTGTAGACATGAGAATTTTTCCTAAAATTGAAAAATAATTATATAATATACTTTTAATAAAAACTTTGGAAGATGAAAAGTTCCTATTAAAAGATTTTTTATAAACTTGTTCATAAAAATTGAACATTATGATTTGTCTTGCATTTGGTCAAGTTTTTTTCAGTTATATTTTATTAGAAAACATACTTCAATAAATTAAGTAGGGGACCTTATAATTGGATCTTTAAGAAAATAAATTAATCAAGACAATTTTATTTTTTGTTTGTAAAGAACAAATGTTTTGGAACTAATCTTGTCTTTAACCCCTAGAGGATCAAGTCACATTTTGGACAAAAATTGTCAAAAATGGCCGCTTTCTAGGGTGGTGAGAAAAAAAATTCAACCATACAAATTTTTAATAACCTACTAGGAAATGTGAGGAAATTTTTTCAGAAATTTTGATTGGACAAATTGAAAGATTATAATATTTAAAGTTAAAAGATATAGTTTTCTTCAAACTGTGTCTCATAGACTCTAATTCTTCCTAGATTGAGATTTTTACACTTTATATGGATGCAAAACTTCTCTTCTATTTTCAAAATTTGTTAGGTGCATGTTTCATAAACATTTGACTATAATTGATTTAATGTGCAACTATTCGAGATTTCTTATGTATGTTTGATTGTCACATGGTCCTTTAGGAGTTAAATACAATATGTACAAACTTTGAAATGATGGCTTATCACTATGGCCATATGCATGCAATTGACCATTAAATAGGTGAATAAAGTGTGTCACCCGGCCCTATTTGTCTACCTGGCTATTACTGCAATTATAAAAATGGCCTATTATAGCCATAAATGAAATCTTTATGGGTCTAGTTAGAATGAATGAAGCCCCAAGTCTATTGCAAAATGTATCATTGCGACTATTGGAGTGAGCAAGGGCCAACATTAAAATGTCTTCGGGCATTGACATCCACTAAAACAACCCAACAATTCTATTTCTATCCCTTAAATGACCTAAAATGAAGAATAGTACTACTAGAAGCACGTAAAGAATAGTCATAGGACAATCCAAAAACTAATGCCTAAGGTCCTTGTATACATCAAAAACCAATCAAAACTGCCATTTCTATTGTAATGAGACAAAAAATTAAATTAAAATTAAATTGATTGTAGAATCTTGCACTAAACTAGCGTACGAATGTGTGGAAAGATTCCATAAACTTTGATCACATAGACTACAAGATACTTGCATTTAATATAAAGAAAACATGAGGTTTTGCACCTTGTGTTTCTAACTGATAATACTTTCAATCTTCTTAGTTTGAAATTATTGCACTATTAGTGTTGGATTAAAAAAATTATGTTAAAGAATTTAGTTGAAAGTCTACAAAAAAATTCAAAAAAAAAAAGATTGGTTTTTATTCTTTAATAAATTGTTAAGTTGAAGTATACACAAGATTGAAGGAAAAAAATAAAATGTTAATTGCTCTAAGATGGGATTGAAGCACTCTAATTCCAATGTTGAGATTGCTCTAGCAAGCATATGAAACTTTATAGAATTCTTCTTAATTTAAAAAAAAAATTGAGTTAAAAAGACAAAACCTATATATTTTTTTCTCAAGAAGATGTTACGGTTGCCTACAAAACCAAAAGCTCCCTCACTTTCACATCACTAATCAAATGAAATGAATAAAGGCTTTCTATATAGTCAAAAATATAATCAATCCATGAGAAACAAAGTTTCAAAGTTTCAATTTCAAGTTTTGTGGATTTCTTTTGTTCTCCAATGAGTTCAAATTTGTGCTTAGGATGGCATAACTTTTGCTCACAGACATCAATAAAAATAAAAATTACATTCTCCAAAAGCTAATGTATTTTTTTATTTTTGTAAGTTAAAAAATTTGTACCAAAAATTGAGATCATGGAACCCACGGGACCTTTAATTTGCATAATGAAGGAACAATGGTACTTTAGGGTTTAAACAGGTGAAGATAGTCTATTAGAAAGAAGCTAAATGACAACAAATATAATAGCCATGTCATATCAATGATATGTAAGAAAGAAAAATCATGCAAATTTTTTAATTCATTGACTATGCCATTGGCATGATTTTTCTTTCTTACTTTCAATTTGCCATAGTCTCTTTGAATTTTTTGTCAAGTTGCTTTCACTTGGTTGGTCTCTTTTGGTCCATGAAGTCAAATATCCGGATTTCTTGCACCTATTTTAAATATTTATTGGTAAACAACCAATAAAAATATTCCAAAATTCAAACTCTACATCCAAGTTGTTTTGCAATGTAGACTATAGATGCTCCAAGTAGCCTGAATCAGTTCATGAAATATTTTGGGTGTAAATTAAGTAAATAATATGATATTTTTATGGCCTCAACTTTGTAACAATTTTAGAAAAAGATTGTGGCCATTTAAGGTGAGTTAAATGACTACTTATTGAATGAATCTCTATGTATTAGGAAGAATCTAGTGGCATTATGGGCTTTAGGATTATTTATCACTTGGATTTTGTTTTAACTAATTCAAACTTGAAGCAGAAAAATATGATTCCTCTTTCTAATGCTTTGTATATTATTTTTCTACTTTTGGATGTTTTAAAATATTTCTTCAATTTTACAAAGGATTGGATCAGAAATCATTGCCACAACAAGGTGTCAAACCTTAAATGCACCAATTTCTCTTTGAAACTCAGTCATTGGACACTCTACCTTGCAAGATCTAACAAAGTAAATCCATTTGTCTCTCATTTAAGCTTGAGGTAGAAGCACTAGTTGTGAACCACACCTAGTGCTCAACTTGTAGGGTGCACTATTTCCAACCATAGGCTAGAACTCAAGCTTGAGTTGTTTTTTTGTCCTTTTCAAGATTGGGATTAATGTGGTTATGACACATGTCCAAAAGCAATAAGCGAGAAAGTAGAAAGTAAGGTAGGTGGCTCAAAAAGTACCCCTTTAATTCTTTAAGGGTTGTTGGGCCTTTTCAATGGTTTTCATATGCCTGAAATGATTTTCCCTTATTTTTCTGACTTGAAGGAAGATTCATGTGGAATCTAACACAAGTGGTTTCATATTTTTTGGATCATTTATGAATTACTTACGAATTTCCAAAGAATTTTGCCTTAAGCACCTATTTGTAATCCTAGGCCTTGCAAAACTCACTCATGTGCAGTTTGAAAAAAGATACGGCTTGACCAAAAACAAACATTGCGGCACTGAAATAGCAATACACAAGGTTCCTAAATGCGACCATTACTAAACTTAAAAAGACCCTACATTCTTTTAACATTTGTAAGAAGGCAATTGGGCAATCAATTCCCATTTATAAAAATTAAGTGAACACACCCTGGCTTTGAAATGGGCCCTCCTTGGCTCTTATTCCATCCATTCACAACCCTTAATTATGCAACACCATGCACTAAGAGAGTCTGGCAATCCATTTTAGAACCATTTAATCTCCATTTCAAAGCTCCCTACAGGACTGCTTGAAGAAGAGAGTTTTCGGCTCCTGAAATTCACTGTAACTTCAAATTCGGGAATAAAATTCTGAAAAATTCTGAATCCCCATATTTTCTATCTTCCTACATGGGAAAAATTTGCACCACCTCATAGTCCTCACCATCTGGTCGAGGTCGAAATTTGCTTAAGTGATCCACTACCGGTGCTTCTACCTCACACCCTTTCATTTCACTCTTACTAACGTATTAAATTGTCGGCCTTCCTCAACAAAAGTGTCGGCGTAGACAGGAGGCGGTCTGTCGGTGCTGTCATTTGAGTGTTGACAAAGTGTGCTGCAGAAATGCCAAGTGCAAAACGTGCAAGGTACTGAAAATTACAGCAAGTTTCTTGTGTGCATGGCCAATCAAAAAAACTTAAAGAATACCAGTAACTTAAGACGGGCAAGCCGACCGGGTACTAAGGTAGGTACACTCAAATGTGCCACTGACCTTAACCCTTTAAGGAGGGACCTATAACCACTGATTTTAGGCCTCATTGCCCATCACTCAGTTTGTTGCCATTTTTGAACTAGATATGCATGAAAAAATTTATATTTATTTTTCAGAGATGAAATTACATGTTTTCTTTACTTCACAAAAAAATTAGATTTTTTTTGAGGAAAATTGATTTTTTTGAGAATTTTTGAAGAAAAAGTGAAGAAAATTCATATCAAATAGAAAATTATTTCAAAAAATCTGAAAATTTCACCATGGGTGTACATTATAGTGACAAACATCATGGTGTAAACTCAAATCCCGTATCATTCTATAATTAGAATGCAATAGGCATTGAAAATACATCCAAAGTTCAAATTGCAATAAAATATTCAATATTACAAATTTTTTCAAAATTCCAATTGCAGTAGAAACTATAATACATGACCTTCATTTTAATAGTTGGGCTCAAATTCAAAAAATGTGTCCAGTCTAGTAATAATTACTAGTTACTAGAAATTTACTAGTTACTAGTTACTAGACCAGTCTAATAATAGTTACTAGTTACTAGACCAGTCTAATAATAGTTACTAATTACTAGAAATTTTAGATGTAAAGCAAGGAGCAACAACTTCCCAAAATACACTGAAAATAGCATATTTTGTGATCCGTTTTTTTTACTAACTTCTCATTCACGTGAATACAAACACTAGCCAAATTACAAACTCACTGAGGTACTCTTCATAATCCTTTGTGAAAGGTCAAGAAGCAAAAAATGGATGAAAAAATGCTTTCACTCTCCTGCCACCACCGCACAACCGCACAGTCATCCAAACGCCAGTGAATGGCTCCCTCGGCGTTAAGGGGTTAAACCGCCATCTATACTATGTATACATCTCCAAAACCAGTTCTGTATCTATGTGGAAGAAACACTTTTAGAATCAAACTTTGTTCCTTAATAACTTTTGCATACAATATCCAAATTTTATGTTCTTTGGTGCATTGGAACCTCCTTTCACTTGCCTACACGAACATATGAAAATGTGACCAGTCTAATAATAGTTACTAGGCTCAGTAGCAAAAAGTGGCGGTTTTGAATCCTCAATACCTCACACTCAGTTGTAATTGATTACAAGGTGTCCAGGAGTCGTAGTTTGGTACCTCAAATTCTTCCCAATCTTCAGACCTTGTCAGCTCCATACGATATACTAGCTACTGTAGGTTTCTCAATAAAAACCATAAATTTGGTTCGTCGGAGTTAGGTGATGGATTCCTGCCATTCTACAAGCAGAGTGAAGACTCTGTCAGTGCATTATGGCGACTAAACTTCAGCAATGCAACACCGTACCAGCAGGAGTTAACTCGCAGTTCCAGTCATGATTTGTTGTTGTATTTGCTGTGGAGGAGCTCTTATCTTAGTACAAAAAACTAGACCTGTTGAGCTGGGTGTTGATCTATTTCAGCTAGTCTGCACGCACTTGCTCCTAGTCTTCTTGCAACTTCTCTTATCTTTCGTCTGTGTGCCCTGTGAGTAAAGTGCTCTGAGGGCAATCTTCTCACCTCTGCTGATTCATTCCACCGACGGTGTCGGAAGGCAATTTGATGCACTCCACGAGGCTAGCTTTGAGTTTGGCTGCTGTTGGACCTCGAAGAATGCAAGTACGGAAGCCTGAACGCATAACGCTTTGTAAACCTTACGTATGAGGTACGATGACGTCTTAATCTCTGCGAATGACTAGGAGTTCATGACATTCGTGTCGGTATAGGTTCCGGAACTTGGATTCCGATGTAGAACTGCGCCACAGACCCCACGTTCTTGTCTTTTCAGATTTCGGTGTGGGCATAGAGCTGCAATATGCTGCTGGGGGGGACTGTCGGTGGCTCTAGATAGATTTGGTTTGGGTTTGCCATCACTTACTGTAGGTATACTTGAATATGAAACATCTACTTACAGTAATAAGCAGTGTTGCATCAGGTGATTCTTGGTGACGGAGCTGCTGCTCAGCAGCCAGACGAGAGGCGCACTCAAAGGTTTTTACCTTCTGGCTATCTGATGGCACACGTTGACTGACTGAGCGGTCAAGTTATTCAAACGGGAAAGACGAATTCATCGGTAATTGGGTCATAGTCATGGCGACGCTGAGTGATGATTACTTTCTGCTGGCACCGGTTATCATGGCAAGCTTCGAAGATCACGAGAGCTCCGAAATCCTGACAGCAACTACAGTTGCCTCGACCTTCTCTTCATCGTATGCAAGCATTGAGGTACTCGACGAAATTGAGAAATCTAAAGAGCAGTGGAGTGAGCTGCGCGATCTCTGCGAAGAAACAGACGAAACATACCGCGAGGTTTGCGACGTGCACACACTGTGGACCACCCAGTGCTTGAGCGATCTTTTTGCTACCGTTACAAACATGTCCCGTCAAACATTCGTAGACAGGGAGAAGAACCGACAAATAACCAAGCTACTCCATGACCACAACATCCGTCTCGGAGATCCCGGGAAGGATCTCGTCCTTGGTGAATTGATTGCAGAGGGCTCGCAAGCAGTGATTTACGAAGCAAAATGGGCAAACAGGAATGGTGAAAGAGACGGTACCACGTGCACGCTCGTAATCAAGGTCTTCAAGAAGACTTTCGACCTTCGTCGAGATTGCCCTTTCCAGATACTGCGCAGGGGAAACCAAGGTCACTTCACGGCCATGTGCCACGGCGCCACTCTGCTCGAAGACGGCAGATTCGCGTTCGTCTACGACCGCTATTGGGGTAGTTTGGACACGCTTCTTAGAAAAAGACGGAAGCTCAACCCAAACGTTCCACCTTTCTTCCTCCTTGACGCCATCCGCATCATGCTCGAAATCGCTCGAGGTATGCGTAACCTTCACATGAAAGGCCTCGTCCACCGTGACTTAAAATCTGCAAACATACTGGTCGAGTGCAACGAGGGCTACGATGTAGTGTCGGAACCAAACCCTAAGTTCTCCTGCAACATCACAGATTATGAGAGCTCAATGAAGGTCTTTGGCACGCGATTTTGGAGAGCGCCGGAGGTGTTGCGCTATGTTTCGGCCTTCCGAGAGGGCCACGATGTGGATCCAGAATCGGCATTCACGGAGAAGGCAGATGTGTACTCGTACGCCATGACGTGCTACGAAGTGCTCACAGGGTGTATACCGCTGTCAGACCTTCCTCAAGCAGATTACGACGCGATTCTGATCCACGAGCAGCGGCCCACTCTGCCGGATCATTTGCCTCCTTGGATCACTGAACTGCTCGCCAAATGTTGGCACACCGATCCGTCGCAGAGACCAGCCTTCCACAAAATCGAGGACGAGTTCCTCGGGAATGGTGTCTACTAAGCTTAGTTCGATTTGGCTTTTATGTTAAGAGGCTTGAATATAATAGGCTCGGAAGTCTCGGGCTGAATTGATAGATTTTGAGGCTTGGGAAAACGTAGTTTTCGATATATTCTGTTCTGTAATTGCATTTTGACTGCCTTCAACTGCGCTATTTGATATTCAAACACTCTGTTTTATACTGCGTTTGTATACATTTAAACAATCTGGTCTGCTGCACGGGCACGTTCAAAGATTGAAAATCGTTAACCACCTGTCAAATCGTACTGAACTACAAATCGGAAATCGGATTAGAAAGGTTACGTTCGTTTTCATCATCCTTGGTGCAAGTTTTCTTCTGAAGTTCCTGAGTGCCATGATCTTCAGTTCTCGTCTGTGTTGGTAAGACCAGATAGAAAGATTTGCTGATCGAGTCGTAAGGTTTATTCACTTCAAGCGTGGCCCGCAGTGTTCGCTGTGGGAAACTGCGTAACTCATGATCATGATACTTGAAGTTGAAAGTTCACAATTCGGACAATAGCACTTGAGTCCGCCACGCCTTTCAGTACCGCCATGACCTTGGCAAGTGGCAACGCATTCACTGTGGAATCGAACTTAGATTAATGAGGCAGACATTGACACTCAATTGTTTATCGTTGTACCATCATTCTTGGCCAGAGCTGGTGGCATAGACTTTTCCCTGGGCAAACTTCCATCTCATCGCAGATTGGTGATATTATTTGATTTCTTTAGAACCTCGGTGAACATTACTGCTGCGATATAGTACAATGCATCCTTGCAGTCAAATCGATTTGCTTAGAAACATGAAGAATGCAAAGGTCACGCGACTGCACGTGTACATTGGTATCCAATTACTCAGATCCACATTTGCACTTCGTGGACTCACGGATTTTTCCAGGGTTGTTGAATTCGGTGTCAAGGGCATTCATTCGAATCTAGTGAGAACCTACACTCTTGATTGTGGGTCATGTGATTATTGTCATTGATGTTCGTTCAGCTGATGAAAATTTCAAGAATTTGCAAGTTCTCAGATGCCTGTCTGGAAGCTCCGATCTATACCACTTGCTGTAAGGTAAGGACGGTAGTTTTCAGTCAGAGGTTTGTGAACTTGAATGTCTCAAATTTGATGCTCCAAATCATGTCATTTTCACGGATATGACCATACTTGCTTCAGTTGTGACGATGACCCAAGCGATTACCCTAACAGCAGTAACATTGGAGTAGAATACGAGAGATTTTGTGACAACAAACAAGTGGATGTGAATAATGCTCGAATAATGGGGTGCCAAGTTTTACAAGAAACCACGCTATGAGAGGTCCTGTCCCTGTAACACTGGCTCTATATTGAAGTAAGTGAGTCAAACTTTCGCATAATTATGCAGCTTCTGCCAATGAAGAGACAACAAACTTTCACAATTTGTGCCATATATGTAATGACAGAAGTATTGTTTTTTCAGTTAAAAGATATCACTACTGAGAAAAAATAATAGCATGGCTGAGTGGAAAGTGATATTGGGAAGAGGAATGGTCCAAAGGAATAGTGCTGCTATTGCAGAATGAATGGAAATGTCTTGCTAGCTGGGGATGATTTTAACAAGCACACTTCTTCTCTAAAGTTTCAATTTTAGCATCAGTAGAGATTTTCTATCGTTGTCGATGCTACTGATGGGGAACAATTTACAAGCAGACAAGCAGAGAGGATATGGACTCTATTGAGTGGTGTGTTAAGAAGTGTTACTTTTGCAAGGGTGACGAAAGAGGTTACCACTACCATCCCTTGGCTTTGGAGGCCTTGGGTAGGCAACTCGGTTGTCTTGAAGAAAAGCCTACAAAATGGGTGCATCTGTTATCTTGGGTCTGGAAGTTTAGCTCGTTTTCAAGAGAAAATGTTATCTTTGATGTTCTTTGAAGTAGTTTTGATCTACTATGACTATTCGAGCAAACTTTGTTTTATGGATTTAGGCTTCTTTCTTCCTTGTGTAAAAGAGCATTATTTCATGCTTTGAAGACGCTGCAACTATCTGAACAATCATGTCTTTGCGGGTATGGCGGGTGGTATTGACAGCGATTCCGACTTCGACAGCGATTAAAGAGACTTTCTATCGAGCATCAGCAGAGATTTTCTATCATTGTCGACCAAAACCCTGGTGATGAGCTTATGACGCATGTTGATGATGTCGACGACCGAGCAATAACTTGGCCAAGGAAAAAACAATTATTGGCAAATCAGCATCGGCAACTTAGCCAGCATCCACTCATGTCAAAGCGGATTCATCATGCACGCATTGTTGAACTTGGTATCCGAACCCATTTTGGTACATCCACTGGAAATGAAAGAACCTCCAGATTTGTGATCTCCAAGTGCGAACCGCATACTTGATTTGTCTAGGTGTACTTTTATCCTAAAGAAAGTGCGTCTGTAGAATTTTTGGGTAATCATTCGAAACATTTTAGTTTGAGCTTGGTTGATTGATGACGACTAGAATCAGTGGTCGTATACTATCAAAACAGTTGTAGGGATACCTACGATGTCCTAGTGTACAAATCAATCATCTTCTTATATATGATAGCAAGCCAAGCTTGTCTCTCCTGCCCATTGGCAGGAATGCGGTACGCAATGTCCACTGACAGCCAGAGTATCTCTTTTTGATGTTTATTGTCATGTAGTGTGATGAGCGAACCCATTCATTCTCTCTTCCGAATAGGTTTATAATCTCTTGAGAGAGTTTGTTTGCAAAGAAAAATCATGTTGGGCTCACCCGTAGAAACCTTCCATTAGACCCTCAAACCCTCGAGAATACAGATGACAACAGGTCAAAAGAATCCACAGGTCAATTTGAGACTTGGTTTTCCATCAACTAAAACCTTTAAAAAATGAATATAAAAATGAAAGAAAGACACCAATTTGATCGAATGGAAACAATGAGACAGTTAATCATTTTATCAAACTCCACACAGATTCAATAGCAGTGTCCTCAGAAATGAAAAAGCACAGAGAAGAGAAAGCCATCCCTGATTCCTTGAAGTTATTTGCGAGGCGTTCCACGGTTCCCACCGAGCACCGGCACCACATCCCTGCACACAATTAGACAAGTTCCACGCTGCTTCCCAGGAACAGCTCCGCCCGACTAAGTCAAGGGACGCAAAAAAGAGTTCCTTCTTCCCTTGAAAAAGGCCCCGCTTGTCTTCAGGATCTGTCATTTTCAAGGACGCTGCTGGATCTCGCCTTCATTTGAATTTGATGAGAGAGGCTGATGGGGGTGCGGGCAGTTCCTTGCCGGTAGGGGTTACTGGGAATCTTGCAATGAACTAGGGTTTGTTTTTTCCTTTCTGTTTGTGCGCACAATGGAACACATTTCAGTGCGGAGGATTTCTGAAGCGGTTTCACTCGCTGTGAGATTTCGAGCGACGATTTCATACCGCATGTAGAGTGTGACACTGTTAGATTCGGTGTTCATTTTCGGTGGATTCTTCATTGTGGAACGATTTCGCTGTACCGACAAGTGGATCTTGTAAAGGGCGGTGGTCTTTAGCTGGGGACTGGAACGGGTGTGTGTGGAGGGATCGGGAAGCCTTCTGGAGATTGTCCGTCATCGACCGCGGTTTTCGTACCCGGCAGTACTGGCGACATCCAAAGCGTTGAGGTAAGTACAAGCCAAACCTTCAGTTCGAGCCAAGTTAGGGTTCGAGTTTGGTCCCTTTTCATGACGCAGGAGCCTGTCTTGGCGCAGCTGATGGCACCAAGAGCAGCATGTAATGATGCGCGTTGGTCATTCAATGTTGTTCACTCCTTTACAGTTTCTATTAAGCGTGCAATCTTGGGCAATTCTCGAAAGTTGATAGACGTGGATACAGTTCTAGTGTACAATTGATAATTTCCGTTCAGGTGGATCTGTAGAACGGGCTCGGTTCTCTGCTCGGTGAAGTGGGAGCACTATTAAGACTTCAGAACTCGACATCTTCACGCAGGGGTGAGTATTTGGATTGCATCATTATCGGCATGGTTCAAACTTAGGTCCCTGCCTTCCGGAAAAGAACTTAGCCCCTGCACTCTGTTTGTTCATGCGTCTCTCTGCGGTCATCTACGTTGCTTCTACTGTAGAGGTATTTTGTATGTTGGTTTGTAACAGTATTGAAAGAGATGTTGAATGCTGGATATTTTAGAGCCTTTGAAGGTGTAGGAGTCTTCTTTTGTACACATTAGGAGCACTAAGAGCTTCTAGTTGTCTAATAATCTTTCCAGCTCATCCATATCACGTCTTGATTTTCTTTTTTTGGAGCAATTTAGACTGTACTTTCAATTTTCAAGTGGCCAATTTGTGAGCTCAAAGGATCTTTTGGTTTCACTATTTGCAATTAGATTTTTGTTTTTGTGTGTCCCCTAATGGATCATGGATGTATATTATGAAATAGCCCAAATTGGTGGATCCTAGTATAGTGGATATTATTAAAATGATGTCAATTTTTATTTGAGAATGAGTTAGGAGTGTTATTTGTGTAGGTTCAAGAAATGATCAAAACTTTCAAAGCTTAGTTTGCTCACAATCTCTTTAGAATTGCTTAAAGAATCTTGGATCAAATTTTGGGCTTCTTGGTGAAAAGGGGTTCCATAGACACAATAGGATCCGTCTTCCCACTAGTAGAAAAACAGTGCCCAAATTAACAAAACATCAACAAATTTTTGTTGATTTGGGTACTGCATCGTCTATTTTCACAAGTTTTTGTTGATTTTCATAAAAACTGTCCAAATCAACAAATTTTTTTGTTAATTTGGATACTGCATTTTTAAATTAACAAAAAATCAACACTTTTTTGTTAATTTTGATTAAAAAAATTCTCAAGTAAATTTTTTTATTTGAAATTTTTTATAGATTATCATAGTTAGTATTCTATAAATAGTTTGTTTTTGAAAAAAATAAATAAATCATTCCCAATTTGATAATTTTCAAAGTCAGCAGACTTCAAAGACCATTTAGGCATAGCAAAACAACTTTTTTTTTAAAACTTTGAACTAAGAAAAGTTGCTAAATACAAGTACCTTTCATCTCCAAAAATCCGTTTGCAATTTTAAGTCTCCAGTCAAAAGTTATGACTAAATTTCAAAGAGGGATTCCATTGAATTTTTTTTTGACATTATGGAAGACCCTCTGAAATTTAGTCATAACTTTTTATTGGAGACTTAAAACTACAAAAGGATTTTTGGAGATGAAAGGTACTTGTATATAGCAACTTTACTTAGTTCAAAGTTTTAAGAAAAAAATTGTTTTGCTATGCTTAAATCGCCTTTGAAATCTGCTGTTTTTAACAAAAAAAAAGAAAAAAAGAAAACTTTAACTAGGTAAAATAAAAAAAAAACCCACACACACACACGCATGTGTATGTGTGGTGCATTGGTTTGAACCTTGCACCCCAGGAATGAGGTGCAAGGTTCAAACCTTGCACCCAACACCAAATAGGGTGCCATATGTGGCGGTCTGCCCGCCCGCGTGGCAAACTGGCCGCCCGCGTGGACTATCTGCGTGGCGGCCACCCTGCCTGCGTGTGGCGCTGCCACGTGGCAGATTTTTATTGGTCTATTTTATTTTATTTAAAAATTAAAAAAATAATTAAAAAATAATAATAATAATAATTTTTTTAAAAGAAAAATTTAGTGTCCAAATTAACAAAAAATTAACAAAAAAATCAATAGTTTTGTGTTAAAAAGTCCCCAAATTAACACGTCCAAATCAACAAAAAAAATCAACACTTTTTTGTTGATTTTTGTTGATTTGGGCACTGTTTTTTTCTACTAGTGTCCTTTTAGTTTTAGTGCAATGTTGGATCCTGTAGAATGATCCATTTTCTTCAAAATTTGATGATGGCTTGAACCTAATTTTTGGAACTATTTTCAATTACTCTGAAGTAAAGTTGAACTTTATCTAGCTAGTCTACAAATGGTTTTTTGAAACTTTATCCATATGTTTGATGTTGTGATGATTTTTGACAAGTTTACACAGTTGTGTGAAGAAGAGTCTTGCAAGTGAATGAACTGTTTTATGTTTATGATGTCTGGCTTGTTTATAATAATTCATTTGTTGAGTGTCAAACATGCTTGCATCACAAACGATCCCCATGAATTTTACATGTCATGTTCGGGATATTCTCCCAAATGACTTTAGCAAAGTTTCATGCAAGTGAATAGAATAGATTTTAAAGTTGACCTAGTTTTGAATGGTAGGGTTGTATGTAGAAACCATTATTAGGACTTGGAAGTTCTATGATGGTTGATTCACAATGTTGTGGAAGTAGTACTAGTATTACAAGTTAGAGTAAAGATCAAGTGCTTAAAAATAGTATAATTGGTAAGAGTATACAAAGTTGACATTTGTACTATAGAATTTTTGGAGCTGGGAATGACTACTAATTTGTACATGTGATGAATAACTTAGACTATGGAATCTTTAGAATTGGGAATGACTACTGAAATTTGTATGCAATGAATATAACCTTGCAGGCATGCGATGAAGAAAAGGAAATTTGTTGTTGGGGAATGTTCACATACCATTGACTCTAGGTAATGTGCTACAACTCTTGAAATGTCATTTCCGAGGACCCCAAAAGAGTTTTTCTTCATTCTCAAAATTAAAAGTTTGTACACATCTAGAAATTGCCATCTACAATTGCCAATTGTACGTTGGTTATGGTTAATTGACCTTGGATCAATGAACTTTACCAAGTCTTGAAAGATTTTGTTTGATTGCAGGTCAACTGAGGTAGTAGGTGATGATCTTGTTTTAGAACCCAAGCACAAGATCTTTTTGAGCCATAGTGGAGTTCAAAAGGAATTTGTGGAGCATTTGTATAGAGCCTTGGAAGACCGTTGTCACTATCCCTTTTTTGATAGACGTTCTGAAAGTTTGTCCAAGGGTAAAGCATTTCCAGGCTTGATTGTCAAGGCTGTTCAGCAATGTTAGTTGCTTGTTGTGGTGGTGTCGGAGGAGTACTTCATGTCCAAGTGGCCAATGATTGAACTCAATGCCTTTGTCCAAGCAAGCAAGGTGTTGAAGTTGAATATGAATGTAGCCATTCTCCCCCTCTTTTATGGGCTTTCTGTGAATGACTTGAAAGATGAGAAGAGGCGACAAAGATGGTTGGAAAAATGGGAAGCATTTGCCAAGGATGATCCAATTGAAGGGCGAGTCAAGGTGGAGGATTGGTGCTATGCACTTGATGAGTTGACAAAGTTCAATGGTTTGTCCTATGATCAAGAATTGAAGAGGATTGTGGCCTAAGAGAATGAAATTGTGTCTCACATTTGCAAATTAGTTTTGCCGGATATCAAATGGAATGATTCACATATTCAAGGAAATGCTCATGAGGTATTATACATGACAATCTACCTTTTGTCCTTGTTTGTTGAGTATTTCTCTTTTGAATTTTATAAAGTACCAAGTATGAATGAGTTAAAACCTTCATCATGAAAATGTACATTTGATTAGGGAGATGGAAGTTTTGAATTGTTTGAAGAGTTCAATATTGCCATAGAATTTTGTGAAGTTTCTAGAAAGTCTACCCAAATATTGGATTTCTAAATTATATTATTTTTATTATTGTTGGATTGTTAGGTTATTTTTGACAAGATGAAAGAAATTGGGTTGTCACGAAAATACAAAGTAAAAGTAGTTGGCCTATATGGAATAGGTGGTATTGGGAAGACCACCACTTGCAAGATATTGTGCAATGAATTGTCAAACAAGTATGAAGGGAGGGTGTGCCATGTTGAATTTGACAACAGATGTTCAAATTCTAAAGAGTTATGGCAAAATGCAGTACTAAAATTGATAAGGAAAAGTGCAGATTTTGTTCATCAATTGGATGAAAGGAAGGTATGTGTACAATGCTCAACACCTAGATTATGTTATTTTGTGACTGGCATTATAAAGGATCTAAAATGTATCAATTTTAGCTTTGAATAAGTACTATAGTTTAGGTGATTGTTAGTGTTCATTGTTTGTCATCCTATTTAGTTTCATCATTTGCGTAATGACATGGTCTTTGTAATTCACGACATTGGTGATTCTAGTATAATGTTTTCTTCAACATGTAAGGATGATGAGGCATTTTACTTTTTTTGAATGTAGTAATGACATTATTGTAGTCATAGTGAGTTGAATAGTGGTTAGCTAAATATTATTCCCTTTTTGTAGTGTAAAGATGTGTTGAAGAAGAATTTGTTCAAACAAAGAATTTTCTTGGTTATAGATAATGTATGGGACAATGACAATTCCATCAAGCAAACCAAGATGCTTTTGAAAACTCCTTCCCACAAAGATAGTTTAGTGCTTGTGACTGCTCGATCTCAAAGTATACTTGCTCTTTTGGGAATTGATGAAGATGCATGTCTTGAGATGTCTGAACTTGGGCAAGTAGATGCAACAAGTTTATTTTTGTATTATGCTTCTGATAGGGAACAATTTGCAACAGAGGAAGATATGCATTCTATTGAGTGGTGTGTTAGAAAGTGCTACTTTCACAAGGGTGATGGAGGAGGTTACCATTACCATCCTTTGGCTTTAAAAGTCTTGGGTAGGCAACTCGGTTGTCTTGAAGAGAAGCCCTCAAAATGGATGCAACTCTTATCAAGGGTGTGGAAGCCTAGCTCCTTTTCAAGAGTGAATGCTGTTTTTGATGTGCTTCGAAGTAGTTTTGACCTACTACAATCAACTGAGCAAACTTTGTTTATGGATGTGGGCCTCTTTCTTCCTCGTATAGTAGAGGTTGGTTTTGAAGAATGGAGCGATTGGATAGGTTGGAAGGAGCAACTATGTGTTTTGTACAAGAAGAATGAACTAGAGATTCAAAGTCAGGTACATTAATTGCTTTCATTCATCCATATTTTGAATTAAAGAAGCCCATTCTATAGATCACAAATGACATTCTAGGATGCGGGTGTTTGAAAGTCGATGTTTCAAGACTAATTGATTGCAATGGTAGATCTTGTTTGTTGTTTGATGAAATTATTTGTGGTTGTATTTGAATGGCAGCTGGATAGCCTCAAACGAAAAGGCTTATTGCAAGATGCGGATTTGACATCAGGAAGGATCACCATGCATGATTTGTGTTGTGAATTTGTGACACTAGAAGTAGTTGGAAAATTGAATGCAACAACTCACATGTGGGATCAAAAGTGGGTGCTTGTAGATGGGAATGATGGGGATCTCTCAGAGCTTGAGGTTACACCTGTTGGTGGATGTTGGCAGAAATTGTCTCGACTTTCTATATTGCAAAAGGTGGAAGGCCATTTTGGTTTCTTGGATCAACCTCCTTCCAATCGGATCACAAGTTTGGAGGAAATTGAATGGCAATACTTCTCAAATGTTTTGGTATTGCAGCTGTATGGTTTGAAATTTGTCAGTGGAAGCTTGAATTTGAAGGGCATGACACGCTTACGAAGCTTGCAACTTTACGAATTTATGTGTTTGGAGAGCATTGAGGCCCTAGAATCATTGAAGCATTTGACGTTTTTTGATTGGCGAATGTATTCTACAAGTTCTACTACAACTGAGACTTATGTTGTGGGTCAATTTTCAACATCCTTAAGATATTTGTACATATCAAGGCAATGTGTGTTGTCTGGGTCTAATGTGCTTGCACACTGCAACAACTTAATCAAGCTGAGGCTTGTAAATGTGAAAGTTGGTGTATTATTAGATTTGAGCAATTGTTCGTCTCTGGAAGGTGTGCAAATTTACAATATTAAAAGCTTGCAAACCATATTGGGACTTACTACAATAGGGTCGTCTAAACTAGAGGCCCTTGAGATTTTGGCATGGATGGGATTCATATTCCAGGGCTTGACCAACTTGATGGCTTGATTTGATTGTTTGTACCTAAATGGGAGGTGCCATGTTTGCTATCTCTGACCAAATTGCACGCATTGACTATTGGTACCCATGCAAAACCTGCTGAACATTGCATTCCACATCAAGTCCAGGAGCTTCATTATTATATGTGGAAACTACGTGAGGCCCCTTATTTAAATGCATTCAAGCAATTACAAGTATTAGACTTCTCTTGGAGTGATTTTTTGACTCGAATGGATGGAATGGGTGACTTATTGGCATTGCAATCCCTTAACCTTGGTTTTTGTGATTCTCTAGAGAGGTTGCCTGACTTGAGTAAGTCAAAAAGACTTGAAAAATTCAATCTTGATTGTTGCACTAGAATAAAGCTTTATGAAGAGGACTTGGTAATGTTGGCCACATTGCCTTTGTTGCATCCTGTGCGATTTTCACGATGGAATGAGTGCAATAGGATTAGATTGGATATTGTCGAGTGGAAGGTGATTCATTATCTTGGACCTGTTTCTTCTAGTCCAGATTCTTGGCTAGCTTGGCAAGACTGAGGGTGAATGGGAGGAGCTAGAGCTTGGGCTTCTCCCAATTGAACTTGGAACCCATGGTGATTGGGATACATAATATCCTGTCAAATCTTGCATAGAAGAGTTGGAAGATATCAAGTTTCATATAGAAGAGTTGGATGATGTTGACTTTGACATGGAAAATATTTGAGATATCCAAGACATCAAATAAATGACTTGGAGGAATTTTGAATCCTTGAATCTTGAAAGCTTCTTCAGTGAATTTTGAATGCTTTGTATATTTGGCATTTTTTTACTACAATAATTCAATGAAGAGTAGTTGGTAGCCAAGATTTTCTTGTGCAATTGAAGATGAATGTGTACAATTTATGTGGTATTGTAGTTTTCCTTCTTAGGAGCTTAACCCCTCAATTGACGAAGAGACCCATTGTGGTTCACTTGTTGTTTTAGCCATCTTGAGTGTAGATCTTGAATAGGTCCTCTAGAGTTTTCATTTTGTTTGATTTTGTAATTTGTATATGATGTGCTTCTTTGGTTCTGAAGCTATGTATTTAATTTGGTCCATCTCAATTAGTAAATTACAAGTGTATGGAATACTTTTCAAGGATCCTTATAAAATCATTTGCAAATGTGTCTAACCAGCATCAATAAATGATCATAATGAAAATTGAAAATTTTTGCAAAAAATGAACATTGGCACAGTGCAATGGTATCAATAATCTTCTATAAAGTAAAGAACCATGTGCACATTTCCAATGCATGCTCCCGCCTACTTCAAGGCACAGTCACGTAAAAAGAGAACAAGTTATGATCTCAAAGAAGATCTAAGGAAAAGCTCATAAGCAGTACCACCCTAAACCAAACCTCAATCTCCAATTTCAGTTAGAAAATAAACTAGCTTTCATTTTCTTTAGAAAAGATTCAACCTTATCTTCATGGGAATTGGAGAGGATTAAATGTTAATATAAACATCCTAGATAAGGCTTTTAAGCAATTCTTTGTGATAACCAAAAACAAACATTTTCAACACTCCAATATAATTCTTCTTTTGCAAATTGATCATAAGAAGTGCAAGATTTGCTCAGCAAATCACAGGTGCACAAGTTATTCATTTGGATTAATTTTTGTGTGCACTTCACTTGAAATAGGTCCATTATTTTTTTGTCAAGTTTGCAACCAAGCATGGAATTTAGAGAACATGGATATGTCAATAGAATTTCAAGGATGGTAATACGTTGCACTAATGTCCCATATTACATATTTCATTGTGAGTTGTTTCATTACATGTGGTAGAAAACACCCAAGAGTTGGCCAGTGGAGAGTGTATAGGACTCTAAACCTATATTGTCTTCCAAGCAATGGACTCCCTATTACAATATTCAAAATTCACTCATCCAACCCTCAATGAACTAGGGGCAATATACCTAAAATTATCAAACTGAACACTTTAACCTCCAAAATCATCCAATTATGGACTAAAGTGGATTAGGGCAAATACTATTTCAAAATCTCACTAAAACTTGCACTTAAAACCTCTAAATGGATGAAATTGCCACCTCATTCATAATTCCAATACACAATTTATCTACATTATACCCTCTAATAGTACTCTAATTCACCATGCATTGACATCCAATTGGCATGTTAAGAATTTTGGAAGTAATTCAATCATGATAGATGGTTCTTGGTGATTAACTCACCATTCACAATTCCATGGTCATGCCCACAAGCAATGGCCAAGAGAAAACATTGTGGTTATCACCACAATTGCCTTAGAAAGCACTATCTTTAGTATTTACTTAAGAATTAGCTATCAAAGTACTAATATGATTTAACTAATCAAAGAAAAAAAAGCGGGGGGAGAGGAGGAACGAACTGTTATTACCACGGCAATAGACCATGCTTCATTAGAATGGCCGCCAACGCCTTGTCCAAGTTCCAAATCTTTTGATCTTTTTGTTTTTAGAAGTCTGACTTCAAGCTTGACCTTCTCCTAAACTTTCAGATCTTAATTTGTTGAGGTTGCACCGCTATTAACCTCCGAACTTGACCCACTTGAGCTGCCTCGAATTGCAACGGCTGCCAACACCCTTGGACTCAAATGACCACCACTGCCTCAATTTTCTTCCAAATGGCCAAAGACTAATTTCATTGGTAACCTTACTTGGATCCGCATCCGCTCATCAAATTTCACACTCAAATTCGTTGTGATGCTTCCAATATCCTCCTTGTTGCTCTTCATTTGCATAATGCCACAAACCACCTTCCATGGAAACGGCCACCATTGCTTCAAATTTTCTCCAAATGACTCAAGACTAGGTTTTTAGGAAACCTGACCTTGTTCCACATCTTCCCACCAAATTTTAGACTTCAATTTGTTGTAATGCCTCCATTATCCTTTTCCAAAGTAGATGCTTTCATTCTCAACCCCCAAATCCTTCCTAATTCTCACAAAAACCCTAAAATTCTCCCATGATCTAAACATTAGCCTTCAAGATGACCTCCAACACTCTCTATTTTTTATCCATTTTGCTCATACAATAAGTGAACCTACTTGACAAATTGTCCTACATGAGTTTAGTTTTTTCATTTCTCACAATTCATGTTCAAAAATACCCAAAATCCACAACATTCCTCAAAACACACATACACACAAAAGATTTAAAGAGAAGAAAGAGAGAGAGCTTGCAACCCTAATTTTGCTAATATCTCACCTCTTAACAAATTCTTTTCCCTAATTTTGTTAATCTATCACTACTTTACTGTAATACGCTAATTTAATGTAAAATGTGCCCAATTAGTGAAAATTATACTAATTTGGCATAAATTGTGCAAATTTTGTGTAAACCTCTCTAAATTATTGTCTTTTCCTCAATTTTACTGTTTTTACCTTACTTTAGTGGTTCCTTCACTATCCTAGTATTTTAATAGTAATAGTTTTAAGTTTACTAATTTGTTTTGTATTTTTTTATGTTTATTTATTTTTTTGTGGTTTTCATTTTCCTTTATCTTCATTTCCTACTTGTAGTATTTTTTTTTTACTTTTTTACTTTTTTTACTTTCTGTTTTTTGATTTTGATTTTTATATTTTTTATACTTGATATTTCTTTTTGGTTTCTCTAACATCATTTTTCATTTGTAGGATTTTATTTTCCTTTTCCCAAACATTTTACTAGTTGCCTAATTTGGTTACTTTATAAAATCTTGTTTAGATTTTTTTTAGTTTTAAACCCCTATTTTTTCCTAGAATTTTTCTTTCGTTTTCTCCTAATTACATTTTAAAGATTTTCACCCTAAACTCCTAAAGCTCCTATCACTATTTAATGAAAAACTCCCTAATTTGTAGTTATGATTTAATTCGGAGTACTAACACTTCTAGACTTATAAATTCACAAACATTGTTTATATTTGTCTTTTTATAAAATGTGAACCAATATGATGATTCACACTCATCCTGAAATATCAAATATTCTTTTATTTGAAATCATTTGAAATCAAGTTAGCTCTTGCTCTTTTATGGGCTTTCTACGAGTGACTTGAAGGATGAAAAGAGGCGGCAAAGATGGTTGGAAACTTGGGAGACATTTGCCAAAGGTTGATCCAATTGAAGGGCAAATCAAGGTGGAGGATTGGAGCTTTGCAATTGATAAATTGACCAAGTTCAATGGTTTACCCTATGATCGGGAATTGAAGGAGATTGTGGCATATGAGAAACAAATTGTCTCACACATTTGCACATTAGTTCTTCATGATATCAAGTGGGATGATTCACATGTGCAAGGAAATGCTCATGAGGTAGCATAAATGGAAATTTATCTTTTATCCTGGCTTGTTTGTTGAGTGTTTGTCATTTGGATTTTATGAAGCACCAAGTATGAATGAGTTAAACCCTCTTTCATGAAATTGAACATTTTATAAGTAAGATGGAAGTTTTAGATTGTTTGAAAGCTCAATATTTGTCATAGACGTTTTTTCAAAGTTTCTAGATAGTCTATAAATTTATTTTTTGTTGTTGGATTGCTAGGTTATTTTTGACAAGATGAAAGAAATTGGATTGTCAAGAAAGTACAAAGTGAAAGTCGTTGGTATATATGGAGTAGGTGATATTGGCAAGACCACCACTTGCAAGACATTGTGCAACGAATTGTTAAGCAAGTATGAAGGGAGGGTGTGCCATGCTGAGTTCAATAGCACATTTTCGAATTCCAAAGAGTTATGGCAAAATGCAATACAGATATTGATAAGGAAAAGTGCATATTTTGTTCGCCAATTGGGTGAAAGGAAGGTAAGTGCATGATGCTCAACATCTAGAATGTTTTTCTTTGTGAATGGCATTCTAGAAGACCTAAAATGGATCATTCTAGCTTTGAACAATTAATGTAGGTTAGGTGATGATTAGTGTTCATTCATTGTCTTTGAATCTAGTATAATATTTTGCTTGATGACATGGTTTTTTTTAATTCATCTTGTTAGTGAATCTAGTTCAATGAACACTCTAGCATGATAAGATGATGAGGCGTTCTACCTCTTTTAGATATAGGGTTGACATTATTGTATTTATTGTCATTTGAAATGTGTTATCTAGAATATACATTTCAGCTCTTTGGGATATTCGATTGATATAGTGACTTGAACTCTAGTTAGCTAATTTTTATGCCATTTTTGTCTTTGCAGTGCAAAGACAATTTGTGCAAGAATTTGTTCAAACAACAAACATTTTTGGTTATAGATAATGTATGGGACAATGATAATTCCATCAAGCAAGCCAAAATGTTTTTGAATATTCCTTCCCATGAAGATAGTTTAGTAGTTGTGACAGCTCGGTCTCAACATACTCTTGCTCTTTTGGGAATTGATGAAGATGCATGTCTTGAGATGACTGAACTTGGGCAAGAAGATGCAACAAGTTTATTTTTATATCATGCTATCGATGGGGAACAATTTACAAGCAAAGAAGATATGGACTCTATTGAGTGGTGTATTAAAAAGTGTTACTTTTGCAAGGGTGTTGGAGGAGGTTACCATTACCATCCATTGACTTTAGAAGCTTTGGGTAGGCAACTTGGTTGTCTTGAAGAAAAGCCCTCCAAATGGGTGCAACTCTTATCTAGTGTGTGGAAGTTTAGCTCCTTTTTAGGAGAGAACATTGTTTTTGATGTACTTCGAAGTAGTTTTGATCTACTACAACCAAATGAGCAAACTTTGTTTATGGATTTGGGGTTGTTTCTTCATGCAATAGAGGAATGTTCCGTGCTTTGGAGACCTTGGATAGGTTGAATGCAACAGCTATGTAATGTGTACAAGAGGAATGAATTAGAGATTCAAAGCCAGGTACATTGATAGCTTTTATTCATTCATATTTTGAATTTGAGAAGCCAAGTTTATGGATCACGAATGAGATTGTAGGATTTATGTGTTTGAAAGTTTGTGTTGTAATTGATTGCAATGGTGGATGTTGCTAACTGTTTGTGGTTTAATTGGAATGGCAGTTGGATGGCCTCAAACAAAAAGGCTTGTTGTAAAATGCAAATTTGACATCAGGAAGGATCAGCATGCATGATTTGTATAGTGAACTTGTGAGACTTGAAGCAGTTGGAAAATTTATTGCAACAACAAACATGTGGAATCGGAAGTGGGTACTTATAGATAAAGATGATGGAGATTTCTTTGAGCTTGAGGCAACACCTGCTGGTGGATGTTGGCAGAAATTGTCCCGACTTTTTATACGACATAAGAATGAAGTCTTATTGAATCGCTTGCAACTTGATGATCGACCCCCCACCAGTCAAATCACAAGTTTGGAGGGAATTGAATGGCATTATTTTTCTAACGTTTTAGTACTACAACTATGTGGTTTGAAATTTGTCCCTGGAAGCTTGAACTTGAAGGGCATGACATGCTTACGAAGCTTGCAACTTTACGATTTTTCAAGGTTGGAGAGACTTGAGGGCCTAGAATCATTGAAGCACCTGACTTGTTTTGATTGGCAAAACCTTTATTCCTATAAAACTGTTCTTTTTTGGAAGGAGACACATATTGTTGGTCAATTTCCAACATCCTTGAGGTATCTATACATAGCAGAAAATTGTGTGTTGTATGGGTCCAACATGCTTGCACAAAGCAACAACTTGATCAAGTTGTATCTCAACCAGGTAGAAGTTGGTGTACTATTGGACTTGAGCAATTGTTTGTCCCTTGAAGATGTGGAGATTTGCAATCTTAAAAGCTTGCAAACCGTATCGGGACTTATTGCAAAAGGGTCATCTAAACTACAGACCTTGGAGATTTCAAGCATAAATGGGATTCATATTCCAAAGCTTGACCAACTTGATGGCTTGGTTCAATTTTCTTTGGTTGAATGTTTCAATGAGTGGGAGGTGCCGTGTTTGCTATCTTTGACTAAATTGCAAACATTGATAATTGGTACCCACGCAAAACTTGCTGAACATTGTATTCCACATCAACTTCAAGAGCTTTGTTATAAAACGTGGAGACAATGCAAGGCACCTTGTTTAAATGCATTCAAGCAATTACAAGTACTCATTAGAAAAAATTTGGGCCCTCTAAGGGGCTGCGAGTTCCCATAAGTTCTCCACAAGTTCTGCGCAGTTCCTGACTGCTGAAACTGCGCCACCGCAGCAGGGTGACATGGCCGAACTTCGGCCACATCAGATTTTCAAAAAAAATTTAAAATTTAAAATAATAAAAAAATAAAATTTGGTAAACAATTTTTTTTTTAATTTTTAATTTATTTATTTTAAATATATTTTGTGACAACCCATACCACTGTTCACAGCATGGGGACAGATTGGGGAATGGGCCTGAAACGGCCCTTTTTTGGGCCCAAATCCCTTCTAATGTTGACTTCTCTATGAGTCATTCATTAACTCAAATGTATGGAATGGGTGACTTGCTGGCGTTGCGATCCCTTAACCTTTTTCATTGCACTTCTTTAGAGCAGTTGCCTAACTTGAGTAAGTCGAGAAACCTTGAGGAACTCAATCTAGACTATTGTGAAGGACTAAAGCTTCATGAGGAAGACTTTGAAAGGTTGGCCACATTGCCTTTTCTACACCCTGTGCAGTTTTCAGGCAGGCATGACTGTACACCGATTAGATTGGACATTATTCAATGGAAGGTGCTTCGATATTTGGGATCTATTGTATGGCCAAACTCTTGGTTGGCTTGGAAGGAGGGTGAATGGGAGGAGTTAGAGCTTGGGCTTCCTCCAATTGGAATTAGAAACCGTGGCATTTGGGATACGTATAAAAAAAATAGCTTATTGAATCTGACATGGAAGAATTGGAAGATATTCAATATGATATGGAATAACAAAAGAATGTTGAATAAATAGATGATTTGGAGGATTTGGAATCTTTGTATCTTAGGACCTCCTTTAGTGGATTTTGGATGCTTTGTTTTATTTTGGGTGGTTGTTGACTACATCAGAGTTGTTGGTAGCCATTATAGACCATTTGAGGTCACTAGAAGGCCTGTAGAGCAGCCTTGAGCAAAGAGAATCTTGGGAATTTTGAGGCAAGCATGTCTCTAATAAAGACTGTTTGTGGGTGGAAAGTCATTTAGAGGTCTCTGTCTTATGTATTGTTGGTACTAAGGCATTTTCCACTTCTACCTATGTGTCAATGCTGCTAGTACATGCTGCCAAGACTCTAGCCATATCAAGTTCAAACATGAGTGAATTGACACTTGGATAATGCAAGTATTACTCTCTTTGACCATCAATGCAGTTAGTTATACTATTCATTGCTTACAATATTGCAATTCTTCAATTTAAAACTATTTATCTTTCTTGTATGCATAGAAAAAACTCAAGCACAAAGCTATTGCAACTACAATGCTTCTAAAAAATAATTCTAGTTTATTAACATAACCAAGTGCAATTTCAACTTCCTCCTTGGTTGCTCTCCAAACCTCCTCATTGGCCACACTCTCAAGAATTTTGAGATAGTTGGTAGTATGACACCATTTGTAATACATTGGACAACATAGTTGTCATCATCCTTTCTTTTCCAACTGACTATCCTATAAGGGTCTTCTAATGACCTTACATGGTTTCTAATACAAGATTTTCACATGCAATTGAAGACGAATGTGTACAACTTTGGCACATTATATGGTGTTATAGCTTTCTTTCCTAGGGCTTAATCCCTCAATTGACCAAGAGGTCCAATTTGGTTCACTTGTTTTTTGCTAACTTGATTAGATCCTCTAGAATTTTTATTTTGTTCAAATTTGTAGTTTGTATACCATGTGCTTCTTTGGCTTTGATGATGCAGAATTTGGTCCATCTCAATAAGTTAGTTACAAGAAAGTGGGATATGTTGCAAGAATCCTTACAAAATCTTGTCTAATTGTCACAAGTAAATGATCAAAATCCAAATTCAAGAACTTTGAAGCAACAAATTTTAGCATAGTATTAGCTATGGTATAAACAATCTTCCACAAGTTAAGAACCATATGCACACCTCCCATGCATATTGTCACCTACTTCAAACACAACCATGAATAAATAAAACAAATTAAGATCTCAAACAAGATTAAAAGAGAAGCTCATAAGTAGTACTACCCCAAACCAAGCCTCAATCTCTAACTTCAATTAGGAAACAAACCTACTTTCATGCTCCTTAGAAAAGACATAGCCTTTATCTTTATGGGAATTGGAGAGAATCAAATTCTAATTAAACATCCAAAACTCTTAAGTGATTTTTTGTGATCACTGGAAGCAAACACTTTCAGAGCTCAAATATAATTCTTCTTTTCTAGATTGCTTCGTGAGGAGTTCAGGATCTGCTCAGAAGTTCATAGGTATACAAGTTATTCATTTCTTTTGGCATTTATGTGCACATATCAACCTAAAGATGACCCATTTTATTTTGTGGAGTCTACAACAAAGCATGGAATATAGAGAGCATACATATGTCGCATTCACTTGTCCTTTAGTATTATATTTAGCATTATACTATCTTTTGTTTTTCCAGACCCTTGATTGAATAAATGATGTGCTGATCAATTTATAGACTCTTGACTTTGCATTCTAGCTTTTACAAGAGATGATTCAAGCTCAGTTTGGAATCAATTCAAGCTACTTTTTTTTTTAAGAGAAGATGAACCTTAAGAAAAAAAAAGGAAAACACATCAGTCCAATTCTCTAGGCTGGTTCAACCTGGGTGGCAGACTAAGGGACAGATGCCATCTAGGATGATGAAAATTATCTGAACAAATCATGTCATTCCTACACCAAGAATCTAAGAACTCTTGAAAAAGAATTTCTTGCCTATCCTCACTACAACGGTGGAAGGAAGCAAGGTGGTTCCTATGGGCAATGCTCGCATAGGAATTTTTTATTTGCCACACATGATAAAATTTGGAAATTTTGAATTCATGTGGCAATAAGAGGCTCCAAATTAGCTAGGTGAGATGAAGAGCATAGAATTAACATGGCTCAAAATAGGGGGCTTTCATTTTATATATATCCTACATAATACAAAAATCATCCTCTAGGACCCACTTCATATGACCACTTTAACACCCTCCCTTTTGGGCTTATTATTGTGTACTCTCATGTTGATGATTATCTGTCTGTCTGAGAATTTTTGAAGAAGGTAACAAACAAGCTACAAACTAAACTGCAAATACGGCAGATTTCAATTTCACAATTATAATAATGATCTTTTGTCTTATTGAATGTGTTGATTTTCATACATTTTTTTTGTTTTGCTTCTGTGTGGAAGACTAATTTTACATTTGCCTATCCTTATACTAGCAATCTATACTTCGCAAATATTGGGATACTTTAACAGGTGGTGAAGATTGGCATTCCCTGCCCAATTAATTTATTATAGTAGGAAAATATCATTTGATAGATGCTTTAAAATGTGGACATTTATTGTAAAGAATTTTTTTTTGCCAATTGTGACCACTGGATTCAATTTTCATGCTCACTAACTTACAACAACTTCAAATCCATTTGGTGAATTTATTCAATGACATCTTTGGTACTTTCAATTGTCGTGGCAAAAAGCATAAATCTATACATGTCTTAGTTCGTTGAGTGAGTGTCTATAAATACCACTCTTGTAGTCAATTTTTGAAGCCTACGTCATAAAAAATGATCCTGCCTTCTGTTGGGGCCGACTTCACTTGCTTGAATATATGCTCATTAATCAATTACTTCTAATTAACCCTTACAGGTCCCTTGAGAACCAAATATATCGTTATAATCAGCATATTATTTACTAGAAAATCTCCAACATCTATGAGAACAAGATGTATGAGAACAGCCAAAATTTGTATGCACTGAAGGGGTCTTACCAAATCAGAACTTCCACTTCGAGAATCCACTATGGAGGCCCATTGAGATTTAATTTTCAATTTGTAGAGCCCTTGGAAGAGAAAGGTTGAACGATAGAAATCATTGTTTCCGACATCATGTGGCTCCTTGAAACAATCTTTTGAAAATGCTTAATATATAGAATCTTGCACGACTCATACTAGTTGGCAACCCAGACTAATTCAGCAAGAGTCTTGTAAGTTAGAACTCTCTTGTGCATTTTGTTGGATGGATGCTCTTGCATTAGAAAAATTTTAGGCCTCAAAGGAGACTGCGAGTTTTGAATGGCAGTAGTGCAATTAGAGAAAAAACGATGATTTCAAAAAAAATTAATTTCTTCTTAATATTGACATGGCTCTATTAGTGCCATGTCAACGTCACATCAGATTGACTATTTCTTTCATTTTTTTCATTTTTTCAATGTGTATTTTTATTAATTATTTTTGTATCTACATTGCGGGGGTGCCGAAAATGAACATTTAGTGGCCCTTTGCAGGGGTCAGAATTTTTCTAATGTTTGGTTGTGTGTTTTACGCTAGTCCTACCCTTTGTTGAATAGAGCGGAGCCTTTCTCGTGCAGTGTTGTAGAATAGAGGCTTGTAGTCTACTGGAGCTTTGTTCAGAAAGTGACATGTGTGAAATCAACTAAGTTATATGGTAGAACCACCCATTACCAACTAAGGATCCATATCCAACCTGTAGGGTGTAGCTATTTCCAACCAAGTTTGGAAAAGGTTTCCAACCAAAATTTGGAATGTGATTTTTTCTCTTTTGCAAGGTTGGCACTATAAGGTCATGATACATATCCAGATGTAGTGAGCAAGAAGATAGGAAGTAATAAGCTGTAAAGTTGTTTTGAAATGATCGGAATTGGAAGACTCTATATTTTGAGTATAGATTGAAGCTAATTTTTGGCTTCCAAAATTCATAGTAATTTGAATTTAAGGAAAAAAATCACGAAAATTGACAATGCCCCTTATTTCTATCTTTATAGAGGGCAATAAATTTACATTGCCTTCTACTGCTCCCAAACACGTGTGGAAATGATTAAGTGGTCAACTATGGGTGCTTCTACAATAGTAGGAAGCCCATTGCAGACTATTTTTATTGTTTGGTCATTGTGCAAAGATATGGTTCTGAAATATATAATTATTTTTTTGCAAGCAAACGGAAAATTAGGGTTTATTTTACAATTATTAGTGTGCCATATGCCGTTGCCACAATACAATAAAATTAAAATAAAAGTAATTTTCTAATTTTAAATTAAAAAAAAATTCAGAATACAATATCTTTTCTACTATGAGTTGGAGTGCCACAAAATAAAGCCTATGAACCCCTCCTCATAGAGAGTTTTTTTACAGTACCAAAAATGCAACTGGGGCACGTACATTTCAAGAAATTTCACCATAACAAACAAAACAAACAACCTGATTTAAAATATAGATTTTGATTAACTCATGTTTGAAAAAAATGATACTTTATAGGCCATCAAAACAAAAACATAAAGCTTCCTTTAGTGAATCCTATGGGGGAATTATTCTTGTCCTTTAGGATTCTAATATGGCTCTCATATTTTCCAACATGGTTCAAATGAAAATTCAAGAGCATCTTTTTGTATAGTAAAGGAAGGAGTAAATCTTTTGCTATATGTAGAAGTCATTTGGGTATGCTCATTGAATTGATTGAATGGTGACTTTTCAACCTGATTCCTACCCTTTCATCTTCAATTCCAAAATCTTGAGGTCCAATTGTACACACACAATAAACTACATTGGAATTCAACAAATTAAAGTGAAGTGGCCATAAAGGTAGAGCTTTCAACTGGATTGTGGCTTATAATGGAGTAACGGACCCACTTTGAGTTAAATAAATTACAAGATGACACATGATAATTTTTTTGGCAAACGTAAATAGCAAGTGTACAAGTCAAACTCAAATGAATGGATTTGGAAGTTCAACTAATAGTTATGCAAAGTCTCGTACAAAGTAAAATTTTTGTCACCATTTCGATTCCTTATTCAAAATTCAATACTTGCAATTGTTCAAAACCAGAAATATTATTTTTATAGTGAAACAATACATATATAATAAATAACATATATGCACCAACTAAACAAGGACATCTTAGAAGAATCCTAGTGCTCATTGGTGCTCATTATTAGGTAATATGACTTGTGATTAATTGTTAATCCTTGAGGTAGCACAACCTATTCCCTTTCCGTTAAGTTAAAGAATTTGTCTTAAAGAATCATATATTCATATATCATGACTTATATGTAATTAGGATAATCATTTGTTAAAAGAAATTTGGCTTAAAATTATTGTATTCAGATGTTTAGTGAATTTTTGAAATAAATGGTAAGTAATTCCTATTAGACATTGTCTATAGACGTGCATTAAAATATCCACCCAAAAATACGAATCTAATGGACAAGGATCCATTAATATTTGTTAAAAAAATTTAATTTGTAAAAGCATTATAAAGTGGCAAATTTTGGATGAACAAGTCGGGAACAAGGGATGGAATGATTGATCTTGAGATTAGCGTCTTTCAACCTTAACTTCTAAAGGACCAAGGCATATTTTGATCAAAATTGTAAAAAAATTGCCACTTTTTAGGGCAATGAGAAAAAATGGAATTTTTTTAATTTAATTTTATCAAAATTCAACCGTAAAAATTTGTAATATACTAATATGAAAATGTGTGGAAAGTTTTTCAGAAACTTTTGACTGCACAAATTAAAAGATTATAATGTTTGAAGTTAGAAGGAGAAAAAAAATTTACCTTGCTCAATAAGGCCAACAACCTTTAACTCCTCCTAGAGTGAGAGGTTTACACTACACATGGGTTGTTTTTCTTAAATTTGCATCTTGTATCATATAAATTACGAACTTGCCAAATTTTAGAAGTAAAAGAGTAGTTTTGCAAAAATTGCCCCAAGCTACCTAAGTTGCCAGAAAAGTTCAGTGCAACATAACTTTTGATCCGAGCACTGAATCGGAGAAAAAAAATTATACCACTAGGAAGGTACATGTTCACATCATATCTTTTTTTGGGGTGAAATTTTGCCAAACTGTCAGAGATCTGACATATCTGGCTTCATCCCTCCAAAAACTAGCCTCTCCAGTGAAGCCAGCAAAGGGGACACAAGTCCAAAAAAAAAACCTGGTTCACACCTTTATGTCAAAATTTGGTGAACATCTGACCAAAATTGACTTCATAGGAACCTATCCGGATTTTCAATTGTCTGATCAACAAACAATTGTCTTTTACGGGTTTATCATCCTTGCAAACATTTTGTAGGCACTACTTGTCCTTGAGCAACATTTTAAGACCACTATATTTTAAAATAATAATTATTTAAATAATTTTGTATGTAATATATTGCATTATCATTAAATAAGTTTAGATTTTGCTAATTAAAGGGGTGTGCCTTTCTTTTCACACAAAAAAACAAAGAAACAAACATTGTGATCAAGGTGCCCTTATCCAAGTATAATAGATGAAAAAATTGTTAATTGAAGTCAGCAAATAGTTCAAGGTCATCCAATTCCCAATTCAACATGAAGATACTTTCATCCTTGAATGCTTCTTATGAGGTGAAAACACCCAAAATCATTCATATACCCATTTGTACACAATAGACTTCAAGTAAAGTGTCCCTCAAAAGTGTCGTTAAATTATTTCCACATTAATTTTGACTAATTGACTACTGTTTTTTCTAAATTTTAATTTTAAATCCAACCATATGACAATTTCAATGGCCTTGGGAGTTTCTACTTTTGAAATTCATAGAAATTATATGTCTTATCCAAAAATTATAATTTTTTTTATAACTTTATGATTTTCAATTGGTGGTACTACCAAAAAGAATTCCATTAAAGGTGCCTCCAACCATGCTTAATTGCTTATTTTGACGTTTTCTAGGTGTTTTTACCTTGGTCTATGAAGTCTGTGATCAACTAAACATGTTACTCTTTATGTATTGACAAATAGAAACTCACGTATGGTAGAACC
The DNA here is from genome assembly GCA_951230915.1 of Antitrichia curtipendula. Taxonomy (NCBI): domain Eukaryota; kingdom Viridiplantae; phylum Streptophyta; class Bryopsida; order Hypnales; family Leucodontaceae; genus Antitrichia; species Antitrichia curtipendula. Next base: position 10,506,269 of record OX579633.1, read on the forward strand.
ACCTACAGTTGACCACTTAAGTAATTCCATGCATGTTTTGGAGCTATAAAAGGCAATGTAAATTTTTTGCCATATAGGAAGATAGAAATCATAGGGATTGCAATTTTTTGGTAATTTTACGCCTTGAAGTGGAATTACTATTAATTTTGGACACCAAAAGTTGATTTAGACCCATATCCAATGTATAGACTCTTCCAATTGCAATCATTCATGAACTCTTTTCCCACTCACTACTCTTTCTGCTTTCTTGCTTACTACTTTAGAACATGTACTATGACCTTATTAGTCCCAACTTTGAAAAGGAGAAAAAAAACCATTCTAAGCTTTGGTTGGAAATCTATTTCAACCTTGGTTGGAAATAGCTGCATCCTACAGGTTGGGTATGGATCCCTAGTTGGCAATGGGTGATTCTACCATAAAGTCTACTTTCAAAAGAAAATGTCATCAAAAGTACTTCCTATTAGCTTAAGTGATATATGTGACATACGAAGTACAAATATCCCCATCATTCTTCATTCATTGAGGTATTTTGCTTCTTCTTAGTGTGTATAGATAGACGATTTGGCCATTAATTTTGATTTTTTTAATGTGTATTTGAAGGCCTGTTTGGTGTGCTTTGCAAGTTATTTTCTAGTTTATGTTCCAATCTGATAGTTTTTGAGATGTTTTGTCAAGTTAGGAGTACAATTTTTTGATTAGTTTTGATATTATATTAAGGTATATTTCAAGTAGGAATCTTGTTAAGGCTTTATGGTTTCCAATTCGGTTTAATGATCAAAGATCAATCACATGGGATATTTGTCCTAATTAGCATGATCCAGGTGTTGAAATCGAGTTGGAAGTAGATGAGGGGGTTGTCAAAGTTGGTTGTGAGTTACATGCCAATTTAAGTGGTTAGAAGTTGTTAGTCATCTTCTCCAATTTGGTAACCGTTAGTTTTGGGAATTTCTATTAGGCTAATTTTACATTCATTTGTCTTCACCTACTTGGAGAGAGAGCTCGATGCGTGTCCCAGCCCAATTGGTTGTGTATTTTTGTTTTTGTTGTAAGTGAGTATGTTTGTGTAAGTCTCAAGTGTGGAGATGTTTGTGTGGTAGTATGATGGTGAAGTGTGAAGCTGGAGGTGTGATCCTAGTTGGAGATTATGTGTTAAATGATGGAGAAGTTGCAATTTTATGAAATTTCAAATATCAAGTGCGGAGATGTTTGTGAGGGAACAAACTTTGGAAATTAATGTCAAACTATAATGATAATTTAATCACTAGTTCATATTAATCTAATTGGAAATTAAATATCAAATCAGTGTTTTGTGTGTGTCAAGTAGGATAGTAAGATGAAAGGCTAATTGAGCAATTTACATTGAAGTAAGATATATCTGCAATGTACTTGTGGAGTTTGAGAAAATTTGACTATTGGTGTGAAGCTAAAGGCTATTTGTTACCAAGTTGGAAAGAGACAATCTAAGAGTTAAAGTTCCTAACCTCATACCTTAAGAGTGATGTGCAAATTGGAAGTGAACCAAGTTGGAAGTAATTTAATGCAAATCCTTTTGAATTGTACAATCTGGCTAGGATTAAAATCCACTAGCTATTGAACCCTATTTAAAATTCTCCCTTGGAACAAATTGACTATACTAATATGATAATTTCCAATTTGGTCATTCTTCTTCTTCAACAATGTGTTGTCAATAAATAATAGATGAATCACAGACGACAAAAAACTTCCAAAGACCTCCAAATTAGTGCAAGGAAACTAGATGTGAAGTAAGTTAGAAAAGTCTTTCCTGTCCTCAAGAGTTGTAGACAACTGAAAGCTCCTCACTCATTACCAATAGGAACTAGCCACCTTCAAGGAAAACATTAAAAAAATCCGCTCGTGACAAAACAATGGACGAATTTGGACTAAGACATTTACACCCATTGTCCCAAATGTGGCACCTAAACATTATTTTGGAGCAACAAGCGTCCAATGTTTTCTAGATTTTGATTACACAAGATGTACACAATCAAAGCATGAAAGTCAATGAGATTCTATTGTTGACCTCTGTAATACCACTAGTACAAACTTGAGCCGCATAGAGCAGGGGAAATGATTCACTAGAAGATCCACAAGACGAACTTCACTACTACCTGGTGGATCTTCTTGTAGCCATTTTCCTAGTCAACACGTCCCAAGTTCCCACCAGTGTACCTGAAGACAATACTTTGAAAATTCATAACTTATTCATACAATGTCCGAATAATGCACGCTAAAGCATATTGGAATCCTCTTTCAGTAGCCAATAAGATGTAGCAAAAGCGATTAGCACTAACAACGCTCACTTGTAACTAGCCTCCAATTCAGGTGCGCATCCCTTACTCGTTTCAACTCTGCCGAAGTCATAGGAAACCGGCGCTACTCAACCTTGGAAGGAAAAACGTGAATGAAGTGAAATCCAGTCTCTGCATGACAAAAGCGGGCTGCAAGTAGGCGGCGATTTGTGGACACGGCAAAAACTGCTGATTGAAACTAAAAGCAATTCAAGAAAGCCCTCCCCTGCACAAAAGCAGCTCCCAAAAGACCTAATTATGCCCTGTTTACTAAGAAGTTGGAGGAAAGGCTTCACCCATCTGAAAGATTCTGAGAAAAAAAAGCCCATGAAATGCACCTCTGAGAAGACCTCCCCCGGGATACCAGCCTGTCAGCAAATTCTGCATCATTTCATGTTTTCTATTTTGAATTGCGAGAAGCGAGTGGTTCGGAAGCTTAAAAAAGAGAGGAAATTACGTTGCATTATTTCGTAAGTACAGTATTCCCTTGACGGAGGTCCTCTCCAGTACTGACGACTGACTACGACAGGATGCGCCCGGCCCAATGTCGGGGAAGAACCCTACGGCTAGTTCAAAGTTAGCCGGTGGAATTGGGAAAAAACAACTTGGTTGCAATTTGAAAACATCGGCAAAAAGCCGGTGCAAAAATCTGAATTTTTTTTCTATTTTGTATAGAAAATAGAGAAAATAAATCGGACCCCGGACTTGAAAGAACGGTTCAATTAGGGAATTGAACAAAAATAGCTAGTAAAACTAAAAAAAACTTCCCAAATGTTCGCCTGGACTGCAGGTTGATTTTTCTTCCATCTAGATGCCGGCATGTACTAGCGGGTCACAACTGGATCGAAAAGTTGAGGAATTTTTTCCTCCTTGAGTTGGAGGAAAACAGAAGCCAATGAATTTTTTTTTATGGAGACTTGTGTGCGATGTGCCATTGCCACAGTCAAAATAATAATAATAATAATAATAATAATAATAATAATAATAATAATAATAATAATAATAATAATAATAATAATAATAATAATAATAATAATAATAATAATAATAATAATAGTAATTTTTAAAATTTTAATTCAATAAGAACTTCAAAATTCAATAACTTTTACACCATAGGTGAAAACACCATGAAACAAAGTTTATGCACCCCTCCTCACAAAGAGCTTTCCAAAAGTACCAAGAACACGACTAGGGGACGTAGGGTCTAGGAGATCTCACATTCTCACCGGAACAAATAAAACAAAATAAAACAAAACAAACAATCTAACTAAAGATAAAGATGATGATTGAACTTGCACTAGAAGAACCCCGTGTTTTTTTTGACATTTAAAAACTAGACGTCAAATTTTTTGGACATCAAACATAACATTAGGATGCTAATGGTCTTTGATGGAAAAAAGGCCCTTAGGACTTTAGGGGTTAAGCCTACCTACCTCATCAATGATAGTAATAGATATTTCAAGTAGCATGTCACTCATTCTTAGATAGCAAACGCATTAGAACCGGGTCGGTTTAATGACCTCCTACCTTACATAGAGCACTTTAGTGTCTCTAACGTGGTGCCTGAAAAACATTTGATAATGTTGGTATTTTTAATGTTTTGACAATGCAATAATTATGCATTTGAGCGTAGGATATAGTATGTGCACCAATATCAACATAATTATGTGCACAAAGTATATGCTTCTATTCTTGCTAGTGGGAGTTGAGATGGAGCGCCTTATTTGATACAAATAATTCATAAATTTTTTGACTTGGGAATTTAAAGTTGGCTTATGATGAATAATGCATGAAGTAGAATTTTTTTTAGTGATGTTTTCTCTGTTGTTCCAAAATCACATTTTTTACAACATTAATATTATATCAAGTACAATTTTTTAAATGCCTTGTATGGAAGTAACGTTAAGGAATTGTTAAAAAACAAAATTGAAGGTTTTGAATCGGTTTTTAGACTTATTGAATGTTTTTTTAGAAAATTCATGTATAATTTCTTGCAATATAATATGAACATTAAGCTTAATGTATCTATTTGTCAAGGTCATGTCATGTAAGAAGCATGGTATGAGTTTCTCTTTGACCTCGACGTTGAAGAGTTTGATGGTTTTGATGGAAGATAACATGGAGTGCAATGTTATCTAATTTGACTCTAGTTGTAGACTTGCATCTTGGATTAGGCCTTGGTGGTATCTTAACACCTCAGTTGGGGACCTCATTTGTCCATATCTTCTATGTGAGGTTTTGGAGACTCACCTTTTCCAAGTTGAATCTCCCATGTGATGAAGTAAGAGGACTTCACTTATGCTGTGGATGTTGCTAGTATTTAGTGCTTGTGGTGAGAAGATATTTCTTACACTTTTATCATTACTAATAAAGTTTTGTCACAAGTCACGTGGTATTTTGCCTGTGGCCACTGTATTCACTGTTGGTCACAAGCTGTTGTAGTTAGGTTTTTAGAAAAATATAGGGCTTATTGTTGACTCGTGGCACACTATCACCCACGTTGGTGCAAGGGTTTTTTGCACAATGTGTTTGTGTAGGACATGTAGATAGAAATTTCAAATAAAGAACATCAAAGTCTATTAAAATTCATCAAACCTTAAAGAACTGTAAATTAATTTTATGTTCCAAAATTTTGAAGATATAATTAGGGACTAATTTTGACTTGAAACAATCCAAGAACTTTACATGCTAATCAATATTCACCAATAAAAATTTAAACCAAAATGGTGAACAACATTCCTCGTGTATCTCCAACAAAGCGGTCGTCGTCAACGAGAGAGGAATGTTTCGGTAAACACCATTCATCCGTCTGACTTTGAAGGAACATTTTGAGAAAGTTTCCCTTGGACGTCCTGCACGCGGCAATGACACGAGAAATGGCTGCTCCAGCCCTTCGCAATCACAAAGCCCGTCAAGCCGCACAAGCCGAAAAGAAACTGCAGCTACGGTTCACACGGTGATAACTTCTGCCAGCTGGCGTCGGCGAAGGATTGCTCCGGGCGTTTACGAGGATCTTCTTTCGGAATATCCTCGACGATGCTCGAATTGCGGAAAATCGTCGCCATGGCGGAGGTCAGCGTGGTGCAGCAGCGCTGGACGGGGTGCTTTGAAAGGGGTGGCCGTCTGCCAGAGAAGAACAGGAGTGCCTGAAGAGAGCTACAGTAATTTAGTGCCTGACAGTCTTGGCATGGATTCTGGATTACATTTCATTATTTTCTTGCTCAAGTTTATATGGTATCGTGATCTTCCTCCCGATTGTGATCGTGTCAAGGAGTTCGAGCCGAGAGTTTATCGAAACTAGTGTGCATTTAAGTCGATGAACGATGAGTTGGAGATGTGTACGCATGCGTTTGCTGTGTTTCTTGGATCGAAATTCGGGATTTCTTGGTAGAAGCTCGTGTTGATCTTGGTTATTGTAGGTACTGTCGAGGTTTAGTAAGGTTGACGTATGAGGATGACTCTTTCGTGGTTTTGATACTCGAGAAAGTTCGGTGATGTACCAGAGGATATGTGAATCGTGATAGTTTGGGGTTTTTTCTTGAAATGGCGGGAAGTTGCTTGTGTCTCATGTTCGCAAGGTATAATGATGTGGAGTCGAAACTAGGATTGTCGTGTACGTTGCTGAGGGTCAACCGATGTACATACGACCGAGAGAGAGATGATGGTTGTTGTTTGATATTGAAAATGACCAGTTGACGTGAGGGTTATTTATCATAGCTGCGGAATTTTGTTACGCGATAGTTCTGAAGAGGCTGCAACAATGTTTCGCATGAAGTTCCAGACGAGGGATACCGCAGGTGAAGACGAAGAAATCTGCTTCCAGGATCGTTACCGGGAGAGAACCGCAGAGTCAGTCGGTTGTAGTCCAGAATCTGCCCCAGCGGTAATTTTCGAAGGTCGAGTGAGGAAGTTTGGAAGGATTCAGCGCTTTCCCAATCCTGACAAAGCCGTCGCTCACCATGAATCTTCGCTGAGGAGCCTTACCTTGAGTTCCAACGTGGCAACCACAGGCTCAAAGAACACTGCGGATGTAGATCTGGAAGGGCCAGTGCAAGAAGTACCTAATTACGCTATTATTTTCGATGTGGATGTGCTGAAGGAGCCTGTGAAACCTTTTGCAGAATCGTTGCACGTTAAAATACAAGATTCCACGAAAGAAAGCCTGTCGGATAAGAACGTTATCGTCACGAACGTCCATTATCAGACTTCAGTCAAACGTCAAGATGTAGACATGGATTCTGTGAGCTCTCAGGCTCCTGGACTTGGTGAAGCACGAACTTACTGCGTGCAGAGTGCTTCTCCTGATGTTGATTCCGAATGCCTATCGAGCAGGCGTTCGAGGTACATGAATGAAGGGAAGCCAAGACGGGAGTACGAAAACGAGGCTGTGACAGGGATGACGAATAAGCTCATGCAGAAGAGGAAAAACAATGAACCGAGCGGTCATGATGATGTAAGTATTCCTTCCTTCAGTTCTTTCATTTACCAAGCCATTCACAGAATCTTCACGGACATCAACTGGTCGTTAAACAGGACATTAATAGGACACCTAACTTGTGAATTGAAGACATGCTTTCTTTCTTTTAGGGTTGGGTTGCCCGTCGTATGTATAGCTTGCTAAGAAAGAGTATCTGCATGATTCCTTGTTTTGAATTGCTTCCCTTGGCATCGCATGAGCAGAGATTTGCTAAGCCATGGGAGGAGCCATTGCTTGCCGCCCACGATCAAGCGAAGCTGGACCTCATTGCGAAGAAGGATGCTAAGATCGAAGATGAACGTCTTGCCGAAGAAGAGCGGCGGAATTGTCTAAGACAACAACGTGAGGTAACACTTTTCGCTCCTGTCATGCCTTCTCGAATTTCTGTCTACTTAATATTCGATCAGTCAGCTTGAGTTCATGTCAGTGCCCAATGCGCGGGTTTTTTCACAATTGTGGTTGGTGATTGCAGCTTCGAGATTTAGCAAATTGTGTTGGTACTGTGACGACGCCAGGTGACTCTTTTAGAAAGAGCAAATGTAAGAGCCTAAACTTCTACACTTGATTTGAAAATCACCGCCCTAATCAGTTCAGTTTTCGTTTTGTTCAATCTGTGTAATAAGTTTCATGGTGGAATTCAGCGAAGTATCGATACTGAAATTTTCTGTTTAGCCAAAACTCTTCTTTCTAACGCTTATCCTCTGATGCTCTCCTTGCACAGTGCAGAAGATATTGCGCTTCTTACAAAATCCGTTTAGGGTGTTCCGGTCGCAGAAAATCAAGCACGGTGGACATCCCCTTGCCCGAGAGGCCAAAGGTGAGAATCAAACAGCTGGAACGAGCAGCGAATTGTGCTGCAGTGACTTGAAGCACATTGATGTGCGAGGACTTCCGATGAAATGATCAATTACTGAATCTGGCTTATCATTGTTGCACAATTACCGTCTCTATTGATTCTTTCGATGTAACTTCACCTTGTCTGTTCTCGTGAATGCAGTGATGAATCCAAATGCAAGATTGTTCAGTGGATGCCGCACCGTTCCTTCTGGACCCCCAGATTCTGTACTTGCTTCAATGCGAAACGCTTCAGAAAAGAGAATTTCAGGATCAAATTTTGAGTTTGCGAAAGTTGATTCTATTGTAAGCATCCTTGAACTAATGTTTCCTGCTAATTGATGACGCTGATTCCTCATCCCTGCACTTTTGTTTCGGCTTGTAATGCGATGCTGCAAGTCTTCCGGACTACTATCAATGCTGAGATTTCCATCATCCGCAGAACCGCGATGTACCCGCATGGACGAGGGAAGAGTACTTGAGGAAGAATGGAAAGATCCCAGACCGGTGGAATGACAGGGTAGGTTATTTGCTAGTGTCAGATGCTTCAAGATGTGCCCATTATATGTGGACTTGCAGTAGAAGTCGGGGACATTTGAGTGAGTACTGTCTATCGAGTTGTCTCGTTTATATGAGTCTTGATATTCTTTACGATTCCTGACAACTGACACTTCTGAGCACATGGAAATTTGCAGAAGGACGAGGAGAAATTCGGGGGTGCTTTGGGCAGCAACTATCTGAACAATTATGTCGTTGCGGGTATGGCGGGTGGTGTTGACAGCGATTCCGACTCAGACAGCGATTAAAGAGACTTCCTATCGAGGATCAGCAGAGATTTTCTGTCGTTGTGGATCGAATTCCTGGTGATGATCTTACGACACATGTTGATGTCGGCGACCGAGCGTTAGCCTGGCCAGGACATAAACATCGCATTATTGAACTTGCTATCCAAACCCGTTTAGGTACATCCGTTGGAAATGATAGAACCTCCAGATTTGTGATCTCCAAGTGGCAACCGCATACTTGATTCTTCCAGGTGTACCTCAATGGGTCATCCGAAAGAAAGCGTGTCTGCAGATTTTCCTAGTCATTAGAAAAATTTCTAGTTTGAGCTTATTTGATTCATGACGGCGAGATTGAGTGGCCACGTACTATCAAACAGTTGTAGGGGTAACTAGGATGTCCGAGTGTACAGAGCAAACATCTTCTTATGACAGCAAGCAAAGCTTGTCTCTCCTGCCCATTGGCAGGAATGCGGTCCACAAAGTCCACAGCCAGTGTGTCTCATTTTCATGTTTATCGTCATATAATGTGATCAGTGATCCCATTCAAAATCGGTTGATTTCTTGAGAGTGTGTATGTTTGCAAAGAAAAGTAATGCTAAGCTTATCCATAAAAACCGTCCATTAGACCCTCGAAATTACCGATGACAGCAGGTCTAACGAATCCACAGGTCAATTTGAGACTTGGTTTTCCATAAACTCAACCTTGAAAAAATGAATATAAAAATGAAAGAGACACCACTTTGAGCGAATGGAGACAATCAGACGGCTCAATTATTTCATCCAAAGTCCACGGAGATTCAACAGCAGTGTCCACAGATATGAAATGGCGAAGACCAATGCAGACAAGAAATAGTCAGTCCCGATTTCCTGAAGCTATTTAAGTATAGGGCAATGCCCGAGGAGGAGGGAATTTCGCCAAAAAAAGGGCAGACGAGGAGGGCGGAGCCCGACGAGGAGGCCCTTCTTTTTGGCGAAATTCCCGACGACGAGGGGCATTGTCCGGCGTAAACGACCGGTGGGCAACGAATTTTCGTTGGATGAGATCGTGAACTGGATGAAAAATCCGTAATCCCCGATTACGCGGTTTTGCCCGCGTAATCGGGCATTACAGCTCAGAATTCGCCCGCCTTTTGAACAGGACGAATCCCAGCGGTGGTTTACGGGGCGATTCCACCGACCCCACCGAGCACCTGAACCAGCATCCCTGCACACAAGTAGACAAGTTCCCGGCTGCTTCCCCGGCCCAGCTCCGCCCGTCTAAGCCAAGGGAGACTAGGATTCCAATGCATACGCAGAAAGGCGTTACTTCTTCCCTCGAAAGAGGCCCCGCTTGTCTTCAGGATCTGTCATTTTCAACGATGCTGATGGATCTCGCCTTCAGTCGAATTTGATGAGAGAGGCTGGTGAGGGTGTGGGCATTTCCTTGTCAGAGGGGGTTACTGGAACTCTTGCAATGAACTAGAGTTTGTTCTTTCCTGTCAGTTTGTACACCCAATGGAACACATTTCAGTGCGGAGGATTTCTGAAGCAGTTTACATTGCAGTGAGAGATCGGGCGACGATTTCTTCTCACGCGTCGAGTGTGAAGCTGTTGGATTCGGTGTTCCTTGTCAGTGGATTCTTTATTGTGGAACGATTTTGCTGTACCGACAAATGGATCTTGTAAGGGGCGACGCTTTTTAGCTGAGGATTGTAGCGTGTGTGTGGAGGGGTCGAGAAGCCGTCTGGAGATTGTTCGTCGTCGACGGCGGTTTTTGTACTGGCGACATCCAAAGCGTTGAGGTAAATACAAGCCCAATCTCCAGTTCAAGCCAAGTTCGGGTTCGAGTTTGGGGCCTTTCATGACGCAGGAGCCTGTCTCGGCGCAGCTGATGACATGAAGGGCAACATCAAAGGACGCGCGTTACTCATTTGATGCTGCTCACTCCTTTTGAGTTTCTATTAAGCGTGCAACCCCAGGCAGTTTTCGAAAGTTCACAGATGTGACCTAGTTCTAGTGTACAATTGACAATTTCCGTTACTTCTATCCCTTCAGGTGGATCTGTAGAGCGCGCGCGTACGGTTCTCTGATCGGTGAAGTGGGAGCACTATTAAGACTTCGGAACTCGATATCTTCACGCAGGGGTGAGTATTTGGATTGCATCATTATCGGCATGTTCAAACTTAGGTCCTTGCCTCTCTCAAAACAACTTAGCCCTTGCCTTTTTCTTTCTTCTTGCGTCTCTCTGCGGTCATCAACGATGTTTTTGGAGGTATTTCGTGTTTTGAGTTTGTTACAGTATTGAAGATCGAGACTGAGGCTGTTGGATTGTTTGAACCTTGCGAAGGCGAAGGACCCTTCTTCTATGGACATGACATGTTTCCACAGAGGAAAGGAGAACTATGAGCCCTCTAGTTGACTAGTGACTTTGCCTTTCTAACCTGAATCTATCCAGGTCGTCAGTTTCGCATCTTGACTTTCCATTTTATAGCAACATGGATTTTAAGTTTTAATTTCTGATCGACCAATTCGTGAGCTCAAAGCATCTTTCGGTTTCCTTATTTGCAATTAGGTTTTAGTTTGTGTGAACCCAGAAGGATCGTGGATGTCTATTATGAAATCTCTCAAATTGGTAGATCCTAGAATAAATGATATTATTAAGATGAGGCCAATTTTTTATCTGAGAATGAGTTAGTAGTGTTACTTGTGTAGGTTTTAGAGCTTAGTTTGCTCATGACCTCCTTGGAATTGCTTAAAGAATCTTAGTTCAACTTCGGGGCGTCTTGGTTGTGTAGGGTTTTAGGATACAATGGGATCCATCTACCTTTTAATTTTAGTTCAATTTTGGATCCCTTTGAATGATTTTGGTTTTGTTTAAGATTTGACAAAGATTTGAAACTAACATTTGGAACTTTTTTCAATGGCTCTAAAGTGGAGGTGGACATTATCTAATGACCCTTGAAACTGTCTTTTGGAATTTTATTTGTGTTTTCCTTGTTGTAATGTTTTCCGTCAAGTATCCATGGTTGTGTGAAGAGGAGTGAATCTTGCAAGTGAGTGAACCATTTTTATTTTATATTGCGTGGCTTGGATGTTTATAATAATTCATTTGGTAGCTATCAATATGCTTGCATTACAAATGAGTACCATATATTTAACATGTCATGGTAGGAATATTCTTTTGAATGACTATAGCAAAGTTTCATGCAGGTGAATAGAACTAAATTCTTCAGTTGACCTACTTTTGAATGGCAAGACAAATTGCAAAATCCTATATGAAAACACAAAGTTTCTTTGATGGCTAATTCACAGCATTGTGGAAGTAGATAGAATTGACATTTGTACAATGGAATTTTTGGATCTAGGAATGATTACTAATTTGTGCATGTGATGAATAATTTGCACATAAATTTTTTCAAAACTAGGAATGAATACTAAAAGGTGTACATGATAAATTTTTGTTTGCAAGCATGGAATGGAGAAAAGGAAATTTGGTGCTAGGGAATGTTCACACACTATTGACCATAGTGATGTGCTACAATTCTTGAAATGTCATTGACAAGGTCACTTGAAGAGTTTTCTTCAATCTGTAGATTACAATTTAGTGCACAATTGGAAATTGGCATATGAAATTGCCAATTGTACATTGGTGATGATTATGTAATCATGAATCAATGAACATCAAGTCTTAACAGTTTTTTGTTGCTTCACAGGTCAAGTGAAGGCTTGAGTGATGATCTTTTTTTGGAATCCAAACACAAGATTTTTTTTAGCTGTGGAGTTCAAAAAGAATTTGTGGAGCATTTGTGTCAAGCCTTGGAAGACCACGGCCATTATTCATTTTTTAACAAACATCCTGAAAGTTTGACCAAGGGTGAAGAATTTCCAGGCTTAATTACGAAAGGTGCTCAACAATGTCAATTGCTTGTTGTAGTGGTGTTGTAGGAGTACTTCATGTCCAAATAGCCAATGATTGAACTAAATGCCTTTGTACAAAGTACCAAGGTGCTAAAGTTGAATATGAATGTAGTCATTTTCTCCCGCTTTTATAGGCTTTAAGTGAGTGACTTGAAAGATGAGAAGAGGCAACAAAGGTGGTATGAGAAATGGATATCATTTGCCAAAGAAGATCAAATTGAAGGGCAAATCAATATGGAAGATTGGAGCTTTGCAATTGATGAATGGACCAAGTTCAATGGTTTGCCCTATGATCAAGAATTGAAGAGGATTGTGACCTTTGAGAATGAAACTGTATCTCAAATTCACAAATTAGTTCTACTTGACATCAAATGGAATCATTCATATGTTCAAGGAATTGTGCATGAGGTATTGTTGATGGCAATCTATCTTTTGTCCTTGTTTATTGAGTGTTTGTCTTTCAGATTTTTTAAAGTATCAAGTAGAAGTGAGTTAAAACCTCCATTATGAAATTGTGCATTTTGTGAATGAGATGGAAGCTTTAGATTTTTTGAAGAGTTCAATATTGCCATAGAATTTTGTGAAATTTTTTAGAAAATCTATCCAAATATTGGGTTTTCAAATTATATATATTTTTTTGTTATTGTTGGATTAACAAGTTATTTTTGAAAAGATGAAACAAATTGGATTGTCACAAAAGTACAAAGTTAAAGTGGTTGGCATATATGGAGTAGGAGGTATTGATAAGACAACCACTTGCAAAACATTGTGCAATGAAATATCAAGCGAATACGGGGGAAGGTGTGCCATGCTGAGTTTGATAGCACATGTTCAAATTCCAAAGAATTATTGCAGTATGTAGTAATTAATCTAATAAGGCAAGTACAGATTGTGTTCACCAACTGGATAAAGGGGAAATAAGTGTAGGATGTTCAACACCTAACACCTAGAATAAATTTTTGTGAGATTGGTGTTGTAGAAGATCTAAAATGGATTAATTCTAGCTTTGAACAATTAACATAGATGAGGTGATTGTTACTATTCATTTTGCATCTTCCTATTTGATATCATCATTTTCATGATGACATAGTCTTTTGTAGTTCATCACATTGGTGAGTCTACTACAATGTACTTTCTAACATGATGAACACCATATTCATTAAAATGAGAGTTTTCCATTGAAATGAGAGGTAATTTTTTTTAAAATCAATTAAAGGTTTTATGTCAATTCAGCTAAAATTGAAACGTTTTCTGTCAATTTAACTTGATTCGAGTTAAATTAACATAAAACCTTTTAGATTTGATTTAATATTGAAAGATTTTCTATCAATTTAACTCGATTCGAGTTAAATTGACCCTAAACCTTTCAATATTGCCCTAAAATTGAAAGGTTTTATATCAATTCAGATCAAAATTCTCATTTTAATGGAAACTGCTGATTTAGGTCAGCATGATTATTTTGAGAGGTCTCCAATCTTTCATTTTAATGAATATGGTGTTGATGATAATGATTAAACATTTCACCTCTTTGGGATATTGGATTGATATTGTGACTTGAATTTTAGTTAGCTAATTATAATGCCCTTTTTGTCTTTGCAGTGTAAAGACGTTTTGTTCAAGAATTTGTTCAAACAAAGAACTTTTATGGCTATAGATAATGCATGGGACAATGATAATTCCATCAAGCAAGCCAAGATGTCTTTGAAAATTTCTTCCCATGAAGATAGTTTAGTAGTTGTGACAGCTTAGTCTCAACATACTCTTGCCCTTTTGGAAACTGATAGAGATGCTTGTCTTGAGATGCCTAAACTTGGGCAAGTAGATGCAACAAGTATAATTTTATATCATGTTGTTGATGGAGAAAAAATTTCAAGTAGAAAAGATATGAGTTCTATTGATTGGTGTATTAAGAGGTGTTACTTTTGCAAAGGTGATGGAAGAGGTTACCATAATCATCCCTTGGCTTTGGAGGCCTTGGGAAGGCAACTCAATTGTCTTGAAGAGAAGCCCTCAATATGGATGCAACTCTTATCTAGAATGTAGAAGTTTAGCTCTTTTTAAAGAAAGAATGTTGTCTTTGATGTGTTTCGAAGCAATTTTGATCTATTACAACCAACTAAGTAGAATTTGTTTATGGATGTGAGTTTTTTCTTCTTTGTATCAGCCTCATGATTCTTGATTTTGGAAACTTTGGATAGGTTGGAAGGAGTGGCTATGTGTTGTGTACAAAGGGATGAAGTAGATATTCAAGTCAGGTATATTGCTTGCTTCCATTCATATTTGGAATTTGAAAAGCCAATGATGTGGATCACAAATGAGGTTCTAGGACCTAGGTGTTTTAAGACCAACTCATTGCAATGGTGGATGTTGTAGCTTGTTTAATATAGTTACTTATGGTGGTATTGAAATGGCATTTGGATAGCCTCAAACAAAAAGGCTTATTGCAAGATGTGGATTTGACATCGGGAAGGATCACCATGCCTGATTCGTACACTATAAGAAACTAGTGTTTTTTGTGATGTCGAAAAAAACGTGGCTTGGAGTTTGTTTTGACGTGAAGGGAATCAACATAGATGTCATCTCAAATCCACCATACTAGACTGGCAAAAAATGTATCAAATTTTAAAAAAACATACTCTTTTGACCTCGTTTCTATATGACATCCCGAAAAATATGGTCTTCTAAGGTTCCCATGATACGTCATTTGGCGGATAGCTCAACGCCACGTAAACGCAACGTGGGTGGATAGTGCCATGTAGGAAAAAATTTCATCCGGGTTGTTGGTGACGTGGACACAGAAAAGTGACATGGATCCACCAAAATCTAATGTGGCATGCCTTATTAGCACACTTTCATGCCATTTAAGAATTTTAATATTTCTTTTTGAAACGTAAATTTAGACATTTAGATAGACATTTTTGGAGACATCGATTGCTACTTACCATATCCGTAAGTTAAGGTCAATAGAAAATATTGGTTTAACCATAAAATAAAATAAACAAGAAAAATTGTTGAATTTAACAAGAACTAAAAAACACTTATTATCTACCATTAAGAATTTTTTTTATGGCCAAATGAAGAAATTTCTTCATTAAAAGTTAGTAAGAATTAAGGGTTGAGAGGTCCTATTTATATCCATTGTTCGTCCATAGTGAGACAAAAGATATGGGATAACTAAAATATGGGAACTTGACTATTGTAAGTCTCAACATTATTTCAGACATCTTGATTATATTGTTTTAGACATTTTATATTTAACACAATTCTTGCTTTACATATCCCATATGGATTGTCTCACTTCCTACCACCCACTTGTATAAAGACCATCTCTTTTCATCCATGGTATACATCCATCAATTTTCCTTTTGTTGTAAAGTATGCCATGTGGCTACCTTTCCCCTAAATTTTTTACATATGGTCAACATTTTATCATAGATTGCAGTAATTTTTATTAACTTATCCATAGTCAAAATTGGTCTTCTTGCTAACGTGGCAATCTATGTTTTTTTGGACGTTCCAAAAAACATCAGTATGTCTTTAGTCATGTCAAATAAAACATCAACTTGGATTTACAATAACGTGCTAATGTTTTTTGCAACATCCACAAAAATCTACCTTGTTGGACTAGATATCCTCCAATATCTTCATGTTTTATTGAACATCGCACATTAGTAGAAAACATAGCCATAAAAGTGGTTTCCTTATAGTGGTATCATGACTTTGTGACACTTAAAACAATTGAAAAATTTGGTACAGCAATAGAGATGTGGAATCTAAAATGGGTGCTTATAGATGGAGATCTCTCCGAGGTTGAAGCTACACTTGCTAGTGGATGCTAGCAAAAATTGTCATGACTTTCTATACAACAAGTGGAAAATATTGAATGACTTCCTACCTAATTATGGCCCCGCTCCCAATATGATTACAAGTTTCAAGGGCATTGAATAGCAATACTTCTCCAATTTTTTAGTATTGCAACTTCATGGTTTGAACTTTGTCCATGCAAGATTGAACTTGAAGGTCATAACATGCTTACAAAGCTTAGAGCTTTACAATTTGAGTTGTCTAGAGAGTCTTGAGGGCCTAGAATTATTGAAGCACTTGACTTGTTTTGATTGAGAAATTTTTGCACACAATATTACAATGGAGACGTATGTTACAATGGTCAATTTCCAACATCTCTAAGCTATTTGTACATAGAAAAGCAATGTGTGTTGTCTGGGTCTAATGTGCTTGCTTGTTGTAGCAACTTAATTAAGCTTAAACTCACAAAAATGGAAGTTGGTGTAGTATTAGATTTAAGCAATTGTTTTTCTATGGAAGTTGTAGAGATTTGTTGTCTTAAAAGCTTGCAAACCTTATCCAAACTTATTGCAATAGGATCATCTAGATTACGGACCCTTGAGATTACCAACATAGATGGAATTTGTATTTCAAGGCTTAACCAACTTAATGGCTTAGTTAGATTGGATGTGATCGCTTGTGGTATTTTGTGGGAGGTGCTGTGTTTGCTATCTTTGACCAAATTGCAAGTTTTGACAATTTGCACACATGCAAAACTTGCTAAACATTGCATTCCACATCAACTTCAAGAACTTTATAATATTTAGTGGACAAAATGTTAGGCACCTTGCCTAAATGCATTCAAGCAATTACAAGCACTAGACCTCATTGGTAGTTGTTCATTGACTCAAATGTATGGATTGGGTGATTTGTCGGCACTACGGTCTCTTAATCTTAATTATTGTCAGTGGTGCTCTAAAGCGGTTACTTAACTTGAGTAAGTCAAGAAAGCTTGAGGAACTCATTCTCAACTGATGTAATGGACTTAAGCTTCATGAAGAAGACTTTAAAATGTTGGCGACATTGCCTTTGCTACATCCTCTACAGTTTTCACAGTAGTATGAGGGTAACAATGTCAAGTTGGACGTTTGTTGGGCGGAAGGTGCTTCGATGTTCGGGACCTAATTTAGATGCTCTAGACTCTTGGTTAGCTTGGAAGGAGGGTGAATGGGAGGAGCTAGAGCTTGGGCTTCCCCTAGTCAAGCTTGCAATTTGTAGCATTTGGGATACATATTATCATGTCAAAATTGATGTGGAAGAATTGGACAATATTAAAACTGATATGGAAGAGCTAGAGGAAGTTGATTATGATGTAGAAGAAATTGAATTTGACATGGAAAACATTTGAGAGATGCACAATATTTGACAAATGGCTCAAAGGAACTCAAAATCTTTGTATCTTGGGACCTTTTTTAGTAGATTCTGAATGCCTTGATTGATTCCGAGTTGTTGTTGACCACATCAAAGAGTTGTTGGTAGCCAAGATTTTCACATGGAGTTGAAGATGAATGTGCACAACTTTGGTGCATTATGTGGTGTTATAGCTTTCTTTCCTAAGAGCTTAATTTCTTAATTGACCAAAAGGCTTAAAGTGAATCTCTCATTGTTTTAGCTATCTTAAAGACTTGAATAGGTCCTCTAGGTTGTCATTTGGTTAGCTTTTGTAGTTTGATTGTGTGCAATGTGATTATTTGATTATAAAGATTTGCATGGAGTTTGGCCCATTTCAATTAGTTAGTTCCAAGAATATGGGATACTTTTTAAGATCTTTGGAAAACCATCTTCAATGATTACTAGTAAAGTAACTACACCTAAGAGCAACCAATTAAGCAATTTAGTAGGGTTCCCAATATGATATTGAAAAACTTTGTGTGGGGTCTTGTTGGCAGTCAAAAAGGGACTTTAGATTCTCTTAGAATGCATTTTTCGAACACCATATGAATAAACTATGAATATTCAAAATACTAAAATAGATATTTTTATAATTGACCCTAGACTCTCATGAAAAATAGGAGTACATTTTAGGCAAGAATTTGTAGGGGTTGATTTTTAAAAAGCGTCAAAATTAGGTGTAGTTACCTTAATTGCCCACACCAAAATGAACCTGAAATTATAGATCGACTATATATGATTGGTTGGGCAATTAGGGGTTAACCTAGGATAACTAGCCGTCCGTTGTCCTTCAAAGGTCCATATTGATCAACTTTGTCTACAAAGTGTCACCATTAGCCGCTTAGGCATCTACCTTGATACCATTGATCTTCAAGGTAGATATTTGATAGATATGTATAGCATTTAGTTCCTTGGCCCACTCATCTTTGACCTCATTTTATGTTGCAACTTTCTATTGGATTGGAATTATAGATAACAATATTGATGCAACTTTTAAAAACACATTCGAAGCTTGAGCTATAATTACAAGATCAAGCCACATGGTTGCCCTTATTCCTTTTTCAAACAATCAAGTCTTATTGTAGAATGTCTAATTTGCTCTTTCTTGCCCTTAATGATTGAAATGTATATTGTTGGAATGTTTAATTTAGGAAAGGGATACCAATTGATTCAAGTTGCAAACACCTAGAGCATCAAATTCTAAATCATTTCATGTGGGGTGGTCTTGATGGGCAATTGGGCATAGGTGAGGCCGGGATCCTTGACTTAAAATCTCTACAATCTTGGAGTGGCCAATGGATTGTAGAGAAACATTCTTCACCTTCCTTGTTCAATGGACAACATGTTGAATATATTTTACTTCTTACAAACTAATGCTTTTGGTTAATTTTGCAAAGAAGTTGTGTAATTTTATGATAGCAATAAGTTTAAATTGCATGTGTGCATGACTTTAAACAAAAATGTTATTGCAACTAGGCTTAAGTTTTACTTTAGTATAAGGGCTACTTTAGACTGTGATGGAAAAGTGCACCAATCAAGAATTGTAGGAAAATGGAGCAATATGATTGGAGCAAATTTTGTTCTTCACCGGATTGGGTTTAGACTACGGCCAAGATTTGTTCGGTGGCAGCACTTTTTGTAAGGGGAGTTCTCCAGAGGTCAAGTTTCTTGCGCGTCCTCAACCCACCAGACAAGAAACTTGGCCTCCGGAGAACTCCAATTTCATTAAATTATCATTTCTTGTATCCAAATCTGATTGGAGAAACTCCTCGCTTATGCATGCGACTCCTCAGCTTCTGCACTGCTCTTTCTTTGGTAGACTCAACTTACACAACTATAGCAGACTGCTACTACTCTGCAAAACAAGAAATAAATTATTACTGCATATGTGAACAAAGATAAATCACAATGAATTGTAATAGTACCTTACTATATTGATACAAAAGCCAATTTTATTTTGTGATCTCCATGGAGAAGATAAGCTATTTATATACATAAAGGTTGGTAGGAGGTAAAGCAACTCACGTGGGATATGTAAATTAGAATGAGTAGGAGCTCAACCGCTTATAATTAAGGCAAAAGCAAGAATTGTGTTTGAAGTACAATTTTAGACCTTATTTAGGCATAGTAGAATAAAAAATTTCAAAAAACTTTAAACTATAAAAAGTTGGTAAACCAAATTAAATTTCATTACCAAAAATCTGTTTGAGATTTCAAGCCTTCGATTAAAAGTTATGAACAAATTTTAGAGGGGGTTGAAAAGGACATTTTTTTGGACATTTTCAAACATCCTCTCTGAAATTTGTCCATAACTTTTGATTGAAGGATTGAAGTCTCAAACGGATTTTTGGTAATAAAATTTAATTTGATTTAGAATTTTTTTAGCTCAAAATGATTTGAAAAAAGTTATTTTACTATATCTAAATAAGGTTTAAAATTGTACTTCAAACATTTGTAGTTCAAAAAGTTATTTTGTTTTGACAATGAACAATCAAGCTTTCATCTTTAAATTATCCCATATCTTGTGAGGATTCATCATGGGCAATGAAATTCAATATAAAAATGACATCTCTACCCTCCATTCCTACAAATGTCAATGAAGCATTTCCTTCATTTCCTTCATAGTCAAAATTTGTTTGATAAACTACAAATGCATTAGTAAATTAAAATTGAAACTGATGTACTTAAATGATTCCTTCAAATTCAATACATAATTGTCATGTTATTGGATGACGAGAAGTTATTAGGCTCTATTGGATTTGCTAGGAGTTGATTGTAAGCATTGTATAGTCAAATTGACCATGTATTGGTCAATGGGAGGCTAGACTAGTGTTTTGAGACTGTAGGAAGTGTGAACGGAGCTATTTTGAAGCTCTTTTGGGGTGGTTGTAATCCTAGGCCGCCCCTTTGCTTATTCATTCTCTTCAAGTCTTGTGTGAAGGTTTCATGGAGTGTTAGGAGATGGTATACTTTGAGTGTTGTTTGTAAATGATGGTGGTGTTGCCAATTTATTTAATCTAAGGTTTCTCCTTGTGTATTTCAAATTTTGTGCAAGACTAATCCAATTGAGATAGAGTAGAAGCATTTGGGAATGTTTAAGATGCTTATTATTGGATGGTTGATTCATTCATGCCTCACCATTGTGTGGATTTGCTTTTAGATATGTGTATATTTTTTAGTACTTGTAGCTTGCGACATCTACTATTAACGATACAGAATGACATAACATAATGGATTCATGTGAAAATATTACCACACAAACTTAACAAGTAGGCAAATTTTTTCCAACAAGTTTTATTAAATTTGACAATTGGATGCAAAAGTTATAGCTTCTCAAAATTCAATGTAGCCCCGAAACATACAAAATCATGTCCATGGGGATTGCTAGCCGGTGAACTTCAATTTGTGAAGTTGTTCAGAAGACTTCTCTGATTGGTGTTTACACTACAACCGGTTAAGACTTCTAAAGGCATTATTTTATAGTCTTTCCATCTTCTCTGACATCCCACCAGTTGCCTCAAATAACCATGTCTTGGCCAAACTTCTTGACCGACTGGTGCACTTTTCCACCATAGTCTAAAGCAGCTCTTGGAGTCACTACTGTAATAGATATTTGCTTGGAGTAGACATGTATTCTTTGAGTTCTTATTCTTTCAAAAGTAAAACACAAGGTCAACATATGTTTACAGCACTAAGTACTTTATGATATACTAGTATGCCTTGTGTTTTTATCATAGTACAATAATAAAATAAAAATAAAAATAATTTTCTAATTATTTTAATTTATAAAAACGTTGAAATTCAATACCTTTCTACCGTCAGTTAAAACTCTTCAAAATAAAGTTTGTACACCCCTCCTCAATGTAGAGAGCTTTCTGACAATACCAAGAACACAACCGGGGGACGAACTATTCTAAAGATCTCATTGTAACAAAAAAATAAAATAAAACAAAACATCCAAATTTAATTAAATGTATAAACTAGTGTGCCCTATGTCGTTGCCACACACATTGTGATGTCAAAAGTGATGTCTAAGCCTTCTTTAATCTCCTTAACCCTTTAACGACCAGGTCGATGACAGGTTACGAGAAAGTATCAAACTGACGCAATTTCATTAAAGCAAGTCCCCCAGCTACGGAGAGACAGTGACTGGGCCTGTAAGGCCAACTTTAGACTAGAAATTGCTTTGAGTTATAAAATCAAATTGTGATGATTTTAAAAATTTCTAAGTTCTAACAAATCTCAACCTTTAGCACGGCTAAAAAAATTTAACTTCAAGCACATTGAAGTGTTTCTTCCCATGGTGTCCAAAACAGTGGAGGATGTAGATAGCAAACTTGCTTTGCTCACCTTAGGAAGAGAATCTCTCTATATACACATGGGGGTGGTAAGAAGAGGAACAACCCATGTGGGATAAGTCACTTAGAATGAGAAGGAACTTCACCATGAATGAATAGTGAAGCTCCTTCTCATTCTAAGTGACTTATCCCACATGGGTTGTTCCTCCACTTACCACCCCCATGTGTATATAGAGAGATTTTCTTCCCTCCTAAACCACTCAACTCCTACTGAGATTACTTTTAAAGCATACTTCTAAAGCTCTTGGATTTATCATTGATTATATGGAAAATCTTACATATGAGTTTTCAAGCAAGGAGACCATGCTCAAAGAGGAGGAGGCCGGTCGCAGCCATCATAACCACAAGCCAAGCCCCCACTTGACGTCCCTATTTGGGGAGTCAACTGTGGGCTTGCTCTTAAAGCCAGTCTGCTATTGATGAAAATCTGTCAGTTTGAGTAATCAGTCATCGACCTGGTTGTTAAAAGGGTTAAATAAAAGTAAATATAGTTTTCTAATTTGAAAACTTCAAAATTCAATAAATTTCACACCATAGTTTCAAATGCCACGAAACAAAGCTTGTGCATCCTTCCTTGAAGAGAAGTTTCCAACAATTCCAAGAACATGACCTGGGGACGTACAATTCTGAAATCTAGAGATCTCACTGAAATAAAACGAACACATAGACTAACTTAACCCCTAAAGTTCCGTGACTATGTTTTCACTGAAAACGCTCAAGAACTGCCGTTTTTAGTACAAGTACCAAATTTTTGAAAAAAACTTTTTTTTGACTCATGTAACCGTAGGATCTTGTAGTATGCTGACTTGAGAATATGTGGTAAAAATTTCAGAAATTTCCACCACGTGGATTGCAAGATATAAGCATTCAAAATCACTGAAATCGTTTTTTGACCCCTGCAAAAAACCGGGCAGTTGCACTTCGAAAGCTCACTTTTCTATGAAAAAATGTCCAAAATGGTAGTGCTTCTTTGGATTCTTTTTCCTAAACAAGTTGGCTACATGCTTGAAAAATTTCACATCATTTGGAATTCTATAACAAATAGGAAAAAAATAGTAAGTAGAATGAAGTTTAGAATGATTCAAAATACTAAATTGTTAAGAATTTAGATATGAAATTGAAAAATGCCAATCCCAATGGTTGAAATGTTGTATTAAACAATCTACATCCTATGATTTTATTTTTTTCAAAAAATATTGAAAATTGAACAAGATAAAAGACTTCAAAGTTTATTTTAGAGTAGAGATTCCAAAACTGCCTGCAAACTAAAACTCCTCATAACTTTTGACTCATTGGTCAAAATCGAATGATTAAAAGCTTTCCACGTATAGATAGCTCTGGAAAACCAGTTTCAAATTTTTGTTTCTGAAAAAAGTGATTTTTTCTGATCTGACCTAACTGCTCGGCTGAGAAAAAAAGTAACATATTAGGCCATAACTTTTGACTCGTATTTCCAAATGTCATAAAATTTAGTTCAAATGAAAGGTACTCCTTGTCCACAACTTCTATTAAAATTTCAGCCTCAAACTTGTAAATCTTTGGCCACATGTACCTGCCCAATTTTTTTATGTTGCCAAATTCTGCAGGCTGATCCTTTAGGGGTTAAGGTATAGATTAATCTAAAAGTTTAATGTATAAATTAATTCAGAAAGTAGGTGTAAGAAGTTAAGTTATCGTTATAATGCCCCATTTTTACTTGAACTATGAACTTGATAGTAGTAGCTAGTACCATTCCATGTTGTAGAAAAAACAGAATGTGTTGATGTAGTAGAAGCTTAGCATCTTGATTCATTGCTGGAAAATAGTAGACAATATATTTTATATTTCTACCTAAAGTAGTACCGTAGTCAGAGGTCACCTTCGGCGGAAAATAATTAAAAAAATTTAAGCCGAATGATTTTGAAAATTAACAAGTTACCTTGCCGAATCCAACGAAAATTAATTGTGAAGAAGCCGAAATGCTAGAAAATGTTCCATGACATTTACATGCCAATACGTATCCATAACGTGATAGGTAGAGAGGTCATTTTTATAGTGAATTCATTGTCCATCGTGAATCTTCAAAGGATATGGCACAATTTGAAGATGAGCTTGAACGCTCATTGTCAAAACGCAGGAATTGTGTTTAATGTAAAACTTTAGACCTCGTTTTGGCATAGTAGAATAACTTTTTTCAAAAAACCTTTAACTAAGAAAAGTTGATAAATTAAGCCTAATTTCATCTTCAAAAATCCATTTGAGATTTCAAGACTCCAGTAAAAACTTACGGACAAAATTCAGAGAGAATGTTTGTAAATGTCAAAGAAAATTTCTCTCCTAACCCCTCTCTGAATTTTGTCCATAACTTTTTACTGAAGACTCAAAATCTCAAACGGATTTTTGGAGATGAAATTAGGGTTGATTTATCAACTTTTCTTAGTTCAAAGTTTTGTAAAAAAGTTATCCTTCTATGTCAAAATCAGGTCTGAGTTTTGACATTGAACACAATTTTTGCTCTTGACTTAACTAGGTAGGAGCGGTTGAGCTTCTACTAGTCCTAATTTGCATATCCCACATGGATTGTTCCACCTTCTACCACCTCAATTGTATAAAGATATTGTCTATCATCTTTGTCCACTCAAAACAAAAGTGACTTTTGAATCTATGAAAGGTGGTTGCCGGATATTACAGTATTTTTTATTATAATGCCGAATTTTTATAAAATTATATTTTATAGGGCCGAATTGCTTTCTGGACTTTAATTAGTTATTCGGCAAACATTGACCTCCGGGTACGGTATATTTAGCACAATTCTTCATAGCACTCATAATATAATAGTTCTTTTTGGTGAAGGAGCTAGATTGGTGTGTCCGTATGTGGACTTGTGAATGAGAACAATAGTGTTCAAGAAGAATGATTCAAGGAGATTGCAGTCATTCACTACAACAAAACCAGTGTTTTATGACTGCAAAATATGATTGCAATGAGTTGTAGAATCGAAAAATATGACTGGCCGCAGAAATCATTGTAGGTGACTGCAACATGACTGACATGAGTCATTACCGACGAGTCGCTCCGGACATCAGTCATATTTTGGGGGGGATATAATTATCCATAATTAGCCGTATTTTTTGCCAACAAGGCATATGCTTTGACTATCTTTGAGGGCTTGACTTTTTTTTAGTTGCCCGGACAAACAAAAATAAATCCTACGTGGCATGTGACTCCATGTAATCATTTTTTTGGCTGACGTGGAATATGACTGCGGTCAGTCATATTTTGGCTGACGTGGAATATGACTATGGTTAGTCATATTTTGGGTAATGTGGCATATGACTTTGTACAGTCATATTTTTTGTAGATGTGGAATATGACTCTTGTTAGTCATATTTTTGAATGATGTGGAATATAACTCTTGTGAGTCATATTTTACTAATGTGAAATATGACTCTTATGAGTCATATTTTGGTTGATGTGGTAGTTCATATGGATGTCATTGGTAGTTTATGCCTAATTGCAGTCATATTTTGGAAAATACAAAGTCATATTTTGGAAAAGACTTCATGTAGTTAAAAATGAATATATATATATATATATATATATATATATATATATATATATATATATATATATATATATATATATATATATGATTTTAAAGGTAAACAAGAGATAATCATATTGAAAAGGGAGAATGTAAGAAGGAAAGCAACTCTCTTCATTGACATTTATTAGTCACCAATACAAAACATATATACCACAATGAATTATTTCACAAAATCCAATAAGGTCTATATTTCTTACAATAATGTGAAGATGGCTCTATTGGGTTGCAAGTAGCCTCCAATGACTTTGTTTCAACTTTTGGTGCCTGCATAAATAATTAAAGAAATGGGAGGTTAATTTTTAGTGAATGAACAACAAAGCTCAACCTTCAAAGGCTTACAACAATACAAAATATGTAATTCAAGTTTAGGGTAGGAAAAATAAGAATGGTAATGGAGAAAATAAGAAGAAAAATAAACAAGTACTAAGAGAAAAAAACAAGCAAGAGTTAAAATGCAACAAGAAACAAGAAGCAACAACTAAGACACAATAAGAAATAAGAAGCAACAACTAGGACACAACAAGAAACAAGAAACAAGAAGCAACAACTAAGACACAATAAGAAACAAGAGTTAAGATGCAACAAAAAGAAACAAGAAGCAACAACTAAGAAACAACAAGAAACAAGAGTTAAAATGCAACAAAAAGAAATAAGAAGTAAGAATTAAAAAGTAATAGGAAAAAACAAAAAACAAGAATTAAGAAGAAGAAAGAGTTAAAATGTTAGAGAAAGAAAGAGTTTAGATGCAACAACAAGAAATAAAAAGCATGATTAGAACTAAAAAGCAACAAGAAAGAAGAGTTAAGATGCAACAAAAGACAACAATTAAGAAGCAAAAAATAAAAAACAATAACAAGCATGAACTAAGAGACAATAAAAGGCAAGGAAGAAGGGCCCAAAGAAGTGGCGGCTAGGATTTCAAAACCCTAAAAAGTGGCGGCTAGGGTTTCAAAACCCTAAAAAATGGTGGCTAGGGTTTCAAAACCCTCAAAAAGTGGGGGCTAGGGTTTCAAAACCCTAAAAAAGTAGTGACTAGGTTTTAAAATCCTAAAAATAGGTGAGTAAGATTTCAAAATCTTAAACAATGGCTTGTCTAATTTTTTTTTGAATTGCGCGTATTTTTCTTGGGTTGCCCAAAACAAAAAAAATGACACTACCATGGAAATATGATTGACAATATGACTTAGCGTTCCCCAAACATGTTCCTTACATTCCTTATGAAGTACTTTGGTGTTTCTAATGGTCGTATAGTGTATACTTGTGAAGTAGAAGGCCCAAAAATGACTGACAGTCATATTTTGCAGTCATATTTTTCCACAAGGTGTTGGCCTTCAAGAATATGACTGCAACTAGTCGTTAGTCATCCTCGGTCATATTTTTGCAGTCATAAAATACCCGTTTTCTTGTAGTGATTGTAAATTGGACAAAGCTCAAATGTTGGCCTACCATTGAAGTTGCATCTAAAGATGTTAATTTAACTAAATACCAACCCACTTTTTCTGCACTACTTCATTGAAAATGCTCGATTCTACAATTTTCAAGATTGTCTTGTTACTCAAACAATGCTTCTAACACTTAATTATTGGAAGTGCTATGAATGCTACAATATATTCCACATAGGTTAGGGTGTCATATAATGTTTTATGTGTAAAGGTGCACTCTTCAAGCATGTTGCTCCAACCTTTTTAACTGTCATCTAATACTAAGTGTGAAGAAGACCTCAATTTGACATAGTAAGGAAAATAATTGTTTGTGCAACAATCGCAATACACTATAGTAAACTAAGTGATACCCTATTGTTATTGTAAGCTTAATATGACTTTGATGATGTTTTGCTACCCAATGTTGGACTTGAGTAAATAGAAAGTGTGTTTAGATGCTATAATGGTATGTCAATATTGAAAACTTTCTAGTCTCAATAAGTCTTAAGGAACAATTGCAATTTGGAGTGCAATGTGCTCTGGCAATCATAATTTGCCAACACCTCTACAATTTTTGTCTTTTTGATGGCTTTTGAATCTATTTATTTTCATGTTTACATATCTATATTTGAGTTTTATTGTACCTATTTAAAGTACTTTGGAATGTGCTTCTATTGATAAAAAGTTCAAGGTCTAATTATAAACTAGTGAGAAGATAGAAGTTTATTTAGAGGGCCAAAGTCCAAAGTGTATTCAAGATGACCTAAATAAAGCTATTGTTAGGGGTTCTCTTGTGAAAGATGAATTTTTGGATGACGTAAGTAGATTGAGATTTTGATGTTTATTGATTTTGCATTTGAATTAAGTATGATGATTGTTTTGGATGTAAATAATGTTAGTCATCTCACTCTTTGTGACTTGAGTTTTAGTATTTAGAGTTTAGGATTAGGAATTAGGGTGTCAAGAATAAAGATAAGCTATTAAAAATATTCTAAAGTTAGATAAATGATCCTAAGAGCGGATTTATTAAAATAAAAATTTAAGGTGAAGGTTTTAGCTGTTGGAGTGGATTAATATTTTTAAGTAGTTTTAGACCTTGAAATTTTGAAGAACTTTACAGGTTAAAATTTCTACTCTATGGAGACTTTATTTCTTTCATAAAATATAAAATTGTGTTAAGAAATCATAAAAAAGAAAATCCTCACAAAAATATGTTTTCAATATATAATAAATCATTGCATTGGTGGTGGAACATCCCTACACCTTTGGAAAAATCACCATAAATACTAGTATTCTTAGAAATCTATTTAAAATTGTGACATAATCATCCTAAGACTTTGAAAGGCATTAGAGATTTAGAAACTTTTATAAATCACTAAATCTATTGAGTAAAGTGAGTAGAATTTATAATATTAAAGCCAAATGAGCTACTAGACTATATTTACTATCCAACCTAGGGTCTAATTGATCATATGTTTCCCAAAAAATCCTATCATAACTCACATTAAAATAACGTCAAACTACCCAACTAAAAGAATCTTATTTCCAATACAAGTCTCAACTTTATTAACGTCAAATGACTTAAAGAGA
This sequence comes from Antitrichia curtipendula, assembly GCA_951230915.1. Lineage (NCBI taxonomy): Eukaryota > Viridiplantae > Streptophyta > Bryopsida > Hypnales > Leucodontaceae > Antitrichia > Antitrichia curtipendula. The sequence continues at coordinate 10,534,761 of OX579633.1, forward strand.
CAAATGTATAAAGTAAATATAAATTTTTATCATAAATTGCCCAAACACTTAAAAGTCAATATTGAATCTCGTATTGAATGCCTATATTTTTGTTCTTCTTAAAGCTAGGTAACCGTGTGATGTCACTCACGAGCTAACCCTTCATACCAAACTTTTACATAGCCTTCTTGACTTCTTGTAACCTTGACTTTGCTATGACTTTCCACTTCCAAATTCATCTTCACATACAAAATAAGTAAATAACGAATTCAATTGTCTTATTAAAAAAAATTTACAACTACATAAACTTTAAAAATCCTATGAACAACACATAATAACTTCAAGATCAATAGAGCTAAAAACAAATAAATCATTAAAAAATACATTTAATAACACACTTTTTGTTCAAGACCTTTTGCCTTTATTATTGTTTCTATTAAGGATGTAGAATCCCTCTTCATCTTTATCATCATTGTCTTTGGTGTCTTCTACAAAGGGATCATATAATTGAACAACGTTTGCTTACACTTATATTTTGATTAAAATTTAGAATGGACAACTTTAATTCACAAAAAAATATGATTATATATTAATTTTTTTTAAGATTGTATGTCTTTTTATGCACCATTTATACATTTTGAAAAATAAAAATAAATTCATTAAGGCAAATGTTGCAAATTCTACATATATGTAAATATTATAACATTCCAAAAACGCTTAATACAAACCTCAAATATGACATCAATCATTTGACCTCTACTTTGAAAGATTATTATGTTTACAACATTATTCGGATAGATTGACAATTTCTAAATAAAAAGAAAGAAACAATATACTTTACCTCTACAATCCAACTCACATGTTTTTGAGTTTAAAACATTTATATATATTTCTATAGATTCTGAATTTTTGAATTAAATTGTAAGAAGAAAATAAAATAAACAACTGGCTACTCAATTATTTAATACATCTCAATTCCACAACATTGTTAACAAATCTTAATAACTTCTAAAGGTACCCTTAGCTCATTAGCTCATAATATTATCATCACTCGATGACAATCACCCCACATGATGACCCCACGTGAAGGTCAGATTTGACAAAAAGTGCCACATGTCAACACGTGATTGTTTTAGGATGACGTAGAGCTCTCAATTTGATTGATGAAGGAATTCAATTTCGACACTTCTTTCCGAAACTGACCTGAGGTGGGAGACGAAGTTCCCAAGTCAGGTTCCCTAAAACGTCCCCACGTCCTCCGCTCACGTCCTTCGCACCATCCGATCGGGAGAGGCCACCATCCGACCGTCGAGCTGACGGTCTGTGTTGAGTCTGCAGGAGTCAGTGCACAAGGAAACAGAGCACGGAGCAGATGCGTTTGCTCGTTGCGGAGCGTCCGCAGCGTCGATTTCCCGGTCAATTTTCTCGGAAAGAGATTGTGCTCGGGCCCCGTGGTAGCTGAGGCGGTCGCCGATGGTGTCTGGCTGATTTTTCAGCTCCATTTTAGACGCAACGAGCTGCATTTTGGTGTCTCCGGCGGTGAGTAACGTTGTTGAGTGTTTTTTCCGTTGAAGGAGCGTTTTTGGTGTGGCGGGGAGCGTGGTGAGTAGATCTGGTGACCTTAGACTGGTAGAATGCGTTAGATGTGCGAGCGAGATGGAATTTTGTGAGTTTGTTGACTTTAAGGTTTCACAGAATACGTTTGCGCATTTTTTTCCCTTCCCTGTGAGGGTTCGAGGAACGCTTTCTTTGGCGTGTAGGCAGGAAGTTATATCTACTTGTTTTTGTAATTAGTTTTGCGATTAATATTGAGGTCTATGCCGTAATCTTAGTTTCTAAGATTTTGATATACAGCTTTCATGTGAGAGTTTATGGGGTAGGCATGGCGTGAGTGAAGGTATATCCTGCTCGCATTTCTTATCAATTATGAAGTAGGTTAGATGTTTGATCTTTAGTCGTGAGATTTGTCTGTTTCGTCTGCGGTGATACGGTCACGCCCTAGAAGCATTTCACTGTGACTCTTGTTGTAAGTTTTGTAATAGTGAGTTGCAAAGTGTTGTATTTTCTGGATTTATACTATCAATGCTGAACTGTGACCGATTAGACCTGCTGCTGTGCTTCACATGTCTTTGTTTCCAAATTTTTCATGAAAGAACTCCAATTGCAGTGACGAACTGTGTTACTAACGACATCCAGTTTTCGTCTGATTAGATTGTCGATATCGTAATGCCGTACATGCTGTTGCACTGTCGCAGTCAAATCCAAGGCAAAAATGTTTAATGAATGCCTCAACGAGCTCTAGTTTCCGGTTTTTCTTCGATTGAAGAATTAGGTTAGGCATTGTTCTTCGCATTGTATGCTCGATCGAATCGTTCATTTGCTAGAAATTGTCATTTTGTGAATAGGCTAGTATACTTTTTGTCGACTGTTCAACTTGGCAGTAGTTGTCTCTCTGAGGATAATTTCTAGTGATCTTGTTGGAACCAGCTGATTGCGCAACAGAAATTCTATAGAGAGTAATCCTGCAAGGTGGTCTACGTCGAAGCAAGAAAATATCGTCTTCAATTAAGCAGAACTTCTGAACTGTATCATTAATATTTCAGGTCAATAAATTTGGGCCGCCGTGCACATTGTCATGTCTAATAATTTTGCTCTTCGTTCGCAGGCAATCTGGATTCGGAGAAGGGTCACATCCGGTGCCGTTCTATTTCAAGTCTGGAGCTGCAAGCCCAAGAAGAGGGAGGTGTAGAGGCCGAAGCCCTCCTTGAAGAGAAGATGAGGAGGCTTCGAAGAGAGACGTTTTCGGAGAAATGTCACCGGTACAGAGGAGTGATTTTTGTGATTTGCGTGCCCCTTGCTCTCATATCAGTGGTTTTGGTGTTAATGCCTCGTGTTGTGGATCCGGGTAATGCTGCCGCGTACGACGCTAATTTCGAGCTTCCCAGCAACAATGTGAGGGTTCCCGACCAGAAGCGTTACGCAGTGATTTTCGATGCTGGGAGCTCTGGCAGTCGCGTGCACGTGTATGCGTTCGACAAGAACCTGCAGTTGGTGAAAATTGGGAGCGAACTTGAAGTGTTCGTGCAGAAGAAACCAGGGTTAAGTTCGTATGCGCTGAATCCGAAGGCAGGAGCGGAGTCGTTGCAGTCGTTGCTGGACGTAGCTTTGAAGAGCGTCCCTGTAGAGCAGCAAAGCACGACGCCTGTGCTGCTGGGTGCAACCGCTGGACTGAGGCTCCTCCACGGAGACCAATCGAAGAACCTTCTTAAGGAAGTGGAGACGCTGTTGCAGAACAGCGCGTTCAAGTTCAAGCCTGAATGGGTGAGCATCATAGATGGCACGCAGGAAGGGTCATACCAGTGGGTGACGGTGAACTATCTTCGGAGTCGCCTCGGCAAGTTGTTCGATCAGTCAGTGGGTATTGTGGACCTGGGTGGAGGATCCGTGCAGATGGCATATGCAATTTCAGACGACGATTTTTTGAAGGCTCCAAAGCCAAAGGGCGACGAACAATCGTATGTGAGGAAGATGGAGCTGATGGGAACGTCGTACAATCTGTACGTGCACAGCTACCTCAACTATGGACTGTTGGCTGCGAGAGCGGAAGTTCTGAAGCTGGTGAAAGAATCTGAGACTTGCCCTTGTCTTGGAAAAGGCTTCGAAGGATCGTACTCGTATGGCGGACAGGAGTACAAGCCAAGCGCGGGGGCAGATGGTGGAGATTATGGGAAGTGCAGTAAACTCGTGTTGAATGCGCTGAGAGTGGATGCAGCGTGTGAGAGCATGAAATGCACGTTTGGAGGGATTTGGAATGGAGGTGGGGGCGACGGGATGAAGTCGCTGTTTGTGGCTTCTTTCTTTTTCGACAGGGCTGTGGACGCAGGGATTGTCAAGGATGCGGATGCCGCAGAGGCAGTGGTGACGCCGTCAGCCTTTGAAGAGGCTGCGAAGAAGATCTGCAGCCTCAGCATTGCGGAGCTGGGTGACGAGTATCCCAACGTGGCAGCGGAGACTCGAAAGTTCTTGTGCATGGATTTGACATACCAGCACTTGCTACTAGTGACTGGGTTTCAGGTGGAGGCAAGCGCAAAGATGACTTTGGTGAAGAAGGTGAAATATAGAGAGGCATATGTGGAAACTGCTTGGCCGCTGGGCAGTGCAATCGAGCTCGTATCCCTGAACAAAGTTTGACAACCCAGTCGGAGTCTCCGAGCAGTGTTTGGATAGATTCACTCATTCTGAAGGATTTATAGATTCTAGTTTACATGGCTCGTTTATTCACTTCGAATCTGGGGCCGAGTTTAGGAGTGAAGCATCTCCAACTGGAACCGAGTGCTGGGCTGTCGCTGAGTGCTGGAGATGCAGAGATTTTGTAGGACACTTTGCAGGAATGCAAATGCAGGGAACGCTGCTGGTGGAGTTGAAACTCGTGCTCTGATATTGTGCTTAGCCTGGATTATCGACGATCATCGCTGCCCTTCCTGCAGTGGTACTTCACCGGTAGGTGTTCTCGTGCAGTGTTAGTGCAGAAGGCAGGAGGAAATATTTTCACCTGTCGACGTGGAGTATTAGCTGGAATACTCTATCTTGCGAGACTGCTTATTGACGGGGATTATAATCATTTACAAGGTATTTATGTACCTGAATATAATTTGTAGGTGATAACATGAACTGGAGTTGCAACTGTACAGTACCGTTGGAGCTATTCTTATGTTGCCCCCTGTCCGAGGGTCTGGCTCACGATGCAGTGGTCAATGTCGTATTGGAGGAGTAAATGTCGACAAATTATATGGGTGTGGTTTTATGCAGGCGAAGCGTGTGTTGGAGGACCTGATCTGGCAAGGAAGAAGTTTTGTTGAATTTTGGACACTGATTCCTAATCTTGATTTGCATCAATTGTTGCAACCCCACCCTCATTCTTCCTGCATTTGAAGAACGTGATTGCCGTTAACCTCTCAATGCCCATCCGTAAGTACACTAGCAACAAATTGGTTCCATCTACAAATGTTGGTAGTGTAGTAATGATTGGGCCACTACACTTTCCATCGATAGTGTTGGAAGATGGAGATTGTAATGTATCTCCCTGCAACATAGATAGAAAGAAAATCATAACCCTTTTTTTTGGGGGGGGGCATTATTATAAATGGATGGTGATTTAGTTGCCTCTTACGTGTGGAGGTGCCCTGAAGGATGTGTTCCAAATCAAAGTTTATAGATACAGTCAATTTTTATCTATGGTATGTAGTATGTACTATACCGACTAAGAGTGCACCTAAATATGTACCAAAATTCATTTAATATACTTGCTTACATATTGTGTCATCAAAATGGATTGCAACATGATAATAAACTCACTTTTGTGCTCAAGAAAGATTTTACTCAAAAAATATTGTTTGAGTTTGATAATAAACACACTAGTAATGATTTGACATTTGTAGGTGATACATGAATGGTCATCCTTTTTAGGTAAATGGATGAATTATAGACATATCTTATAAAACTATTGCATCACATATTTAATCTAAAATTATGTATTTGTGTAATTTGATTTATATATTTTTTGGACTTAAAATTGCAACAAATTTAACAAAATTAATGATAAAAAACGCTCTATTGTCCTATGAAAAATGTAATTGTAATTTTATCTTTGTATGTCTTCTTGTATTGTATTTGGTCTTGCAAATAGATCAATAGGGGACGATGACTATAAAACATGTATTTCCATGGAATGCCAATGTATTTATTTTTTAATCTCTAAGAAAAAAAAAATGTAGTTCACTTTGATGTATAAGGGCAAAGCAATTTTCCATTTCAAAATACTTTTCATTGAACTTACACCTTTATATTACAATGTAGATTAGAAAGAATGAGTTATTTCTAAGCAAATTTAATTATTATTAAAAAAATGTGCAAATGACGTTTGTTTTTTTAATTGTGAGGAGACAAATCTAGGGAGAAGATATTCAAAGTCCAAAATAGTATTTAAATATAATCTGAAATTTTTATTAGTGTTCAAAATCTTGATAAATCTTCTAAATTTGAATCCTAATATTGGTGTTCTAATATTTTATATTTTACAACTATTATCTATATTTCAACAATATTTGTTAGGGCACACTTTTGTATGGGCACTTGGAATGAGTTCAATCTCCTTATTGGATAGACAATTCAAAATGACAATGGAAGATTTCATTTTGATCTTGTTTTGTTCCTTTATTGGCCTTTCAATTTTTTTGGAAGCAACAATCAAGAAAAACAATGGCATGTGTTAGTGAATTGATAGAAATGAAAAAACAAAAACAATAGAATTATAAAGCCACAAAACTAAAAGCAATCAAAATTTCAAAGAAATGTCTTATTATAGTATAAATAAAAGATAATAATTGAAGTAAATACTTGAAAAAACAAAACAAATATGCACATGAAGGATAAATTATTGGTGAAGTTTGAAACTCCCTGATGGACATGTTGACATTGTTGGCAATGAATCTCACTCTAATTTAGACATTTTGTGATGCACACAAAATCCAATGATGATGCTCATTCAAAAATTGTGAGTCACATACACCATAACTATTCAATCAAATTTGTTAGAACTTTATATAAACTCCAATAAGTTTGCAGACATAATTACCACTTGCATTTTTCCTTCATGGATCTACACCATTAGTAGGTCTTAGCATAGTTACTTCCAATGTTAAAGGTTTTCATCATAGAACAAATTTTCTATGTGACACTCATATTGTTCAACAATACTTTCACCTCAAACTGTCATTGGAAGTCTAATAAGGTTTATGAATGCCTTCAACTAAGAACACATATTCACAATTTGATATAGATACTCATTTTTTCTAATTGTAGGAAGATGAGTTTCTAAAGGTATATCCACAATTTTTGAACTCGCATTCCAATGTTGGAAGCACTCAACACAGAACACTTTAATTATATTAAAATCCACTATTCCAATGATTTTGTGTGAATGTCAAGTGGGTAATCAAACCAAGAGCATACATACCAATTCTGCAAATGATGAAAATTGAGAGAGAAATAGGGTTTTAAAGTACCCTACTTTTGTCATCTCTTATTGGTACTTCCATTCCAATGTTTGAAGCACTCAACATGAATTCTTTTTTGTACTTCCTAAATTACACTAAAATCCACTATTCCATTGATATTGTATGAATGTGAAATGAATAATAAAATCAAGGAAGACACATCTCATTTTTGTAGGAAAAAATTTAGGTTAGGAAATTCTCATGGTCCATAGAGGTGAATTTTTCTAATAAGAGGGCACTTTGGATCTCGGGGGGTGGGGGGTGGGGCAGTGATGGGGGCAATGAGCGGTAGCAATACAAAACTACGTGCAAACAAATGATAAGTTACCTAAATAACATTTGAGATAAAAATTATAATTTGTTTTTATATACTATAGGGTACAAAAATGTCATGCCATGTCTTCAAACTACTATAGGATATAGAAAAAATTAGACCTAGGATACCCTCTTTTTTATTCTTTTTTTTTGCCAAAAGTATTAAATGTTGTTGCCTTGTGAGTGGCAAATTCAAAGTGTTCAATAATTTTATAGACTTTACTAATTTCTATAGTAGACATTGGCTGGCTTTAGGTGGCTATCATTTAATTTTGGAAATTGGTAGTTCTTGTTCCGAGCCCTTTGTTCACCGTTTCGGTTGTTTAGGGTTCAGAGTTCACTTTGGGATTTGGGCATCATCTAGTCTGTCTTTTCCACTGCATTTGGTTTAGAGCTATTGTTATATATTTGCAAATTGAACCTGGATGTTTGAGTTTAGATGTATAAGCTCATTTTTTTTCGTGTCTCCATAACTAGACATGATATACACATTTTTGTTTATTCACTGTGTTTGTAAATAGAATGAGAACATTCTATTTTATACTACCATTGCATACTACCATGATTGTACAAAAATATTTCTTACATTCTATTTCATGCTATGATTTCATACTACCATGATAGTACAAAAATAATTCTTACATATTATTGTGCGTACTGTGAAGGTTAAAGTGAAGTTGATATCAAAAAGCGATCTCTATATCATTCATATTAATCATGTAAAAAGGACCTAAACTTAAAGTTCAATTGATAGCATTCAATAATATAATACCTACCTAGTAAATGAGTGTCAGTGACAATTTTTATGGAAGATACAATAGTAGTATTGACTACACTTTTTTGTTAAGTTCTAGTTGTAAGTAGTCATTAGTGGGGGAAAGAAAAGAAAGTTTGAAAGAAGTTTAATGTAGGACAAAAATTATAGTAGAACTCTTTTTTTAATCTAAACTACCATATCATTTATTTGTATCAATTTAGAATTATAAGTAAATAATGCAAGCCCCTTCTCTGATAAACCAAAGTAGGAAATTATATAATGATAGCGTGTTTTAAAAAAAAAAAATTAATAATAATACCCCCTCTAAAAAATACTCGATGTTCGCATCTATCCCCTTGATTTCTTTACACAATAATCTGTGGTAACAATCATGTAAAATCTTTCATGGTGTTTTATGAAAAATCTTTCATGCCAGTATTTCAAAAGGCTCGGTGTGAATGTCCTCAAAATCCTCACATCTTGGAGTCAAGAATAAACTGAATGCGTTGAAATATATGAACTGAAATAGGTTTCAAATGCGTTGAAATGAATGAACTGAAATAGGTTTCAAATGCGTTGAAATGAATGAACTGCTTAGGTTTCACATCATGTGCGGTGACGTGCTTCAGGTGAACACTCTACTGAGCACCATGAAGAAGGAGATGGCAATCATGAACTCCAATTTCTGCAACGATATGAGAAACTTGAAGAGAGTAACCAGGTGGAGAATCAAACCTGTAAAAAAATTTGGCAATGGAACTCATAAAAAATTTAAGGCCTTAAACTCATTTACATGAAATTTGGCAATCAGAGATTGCCGAATGTTCTGATTCATGATGCTCTCTAATTTGTGGGTTTGAGGACAGTGCTCATGATAAGACTGTAAGCACTAAAGGAGTCATTCAATCAGTACACGGCAACAAGATATCAGCTGCAAGACCAAACGCAACGGCCGAAGACAAAGGTATGAGTCTCTTTCTTCTTGTGTTCTCCATCACTTAAACCCTAGAAGACCCAGGATTTTCTGATTTTATAATGACCAATTGAATTGCCAAAAAAAATGGGACAAAAGAAAGTCCCGGTTTGACCTACTCAAAACCTTAAAAAAGACATGAGGCTTCTTTGTCCTATTATATGGTAGAATCACCCGTAGTAGTCGACCACTTAAGCGATTCCATGCATGTTTTGGAGTAGTATAAGGCAATGTAAATTTTCTACAATGTAGGAAGATAGAAATCACAAGGATTGTAAATTTTTTGGTAATTTTATGCCTTGAATTGAAATTACTATAAGTTTTGGAAGCCAAAAGTTGATCTGGACGTATACCCAATGTATAGAGTCTTCCAATTCCAGTCATTCACGAACTACTTTGCCGCTCACTACTTCCTGCTTCCTTGCTCACGACTTTGGGACATGTGTCATGAACTTATTAGTCCCAACCTTGAAAAGGAGTAAAAAACTAATTCCAAGCTTTGATTGGAAATCTGTCCTAGCCTTGGTTGGATATGGATCCCTGGTTGGTAATGAGTGGTTCTCCAATAGGGGTAAATCTAGTAGAATAAATTGAATTGATTTCGTTTCAGAGACTTACTTACAATCAAGTTGATGATAATGTTCTCAAGCTTCCAGTGACAGATATCCTGAAGGACCTCCGGAAAGCTGGATCAGGAGCTGAGGAGACGACTGCGAGATCTGTCTCTCGAGAAGAAAAAACAATTAGACCAGAGAAGACGTCCAACAAGTCAGCCTCTCAAGACAAGACCCCTAACGGACATGACAAACTCAAAACCAAGGCAAAGCCACATTCAGTGCAACAGAACCCTCCACGTCTTGTAAACACATCAAAGCAGATATCGGTATCGAAGAAGACATCTAAGTAAGTAATTCAAAACTCAGAACTCCAATAAAATGAATCGTATTTGAGTTTCATCCTCAATTCAATCCAATCTTGCTCTTTCTGGTCACAAATTAAGAAAGCCTCTAGTAATGCAGAGAAATATTCATTTGTATTTGCAAACAGTTGAGGACTTATTTCACTTTGCTTTGTAGACAGCTTCAAAAGTTTTGTATCACCTAAACTTTGTATCTCTCATTGAATACCTCCAATGTTTGAATTGAATAGACAATCAAGTTCATAAGGGTATGGAAGATTGGGGTGTACTGCATTGAATTATCAAACGCACATACTACTTCTAAGAGGTGAAAAAATAGGGATGGGCATAAATGGGACTTCTCTATTGAATCAAATAACTTCTCTGCAAAAAGTGCTCAATCTATCTAACCCGATGAAGCTTCTAAACTGCATAAGTGTTGAATGTGCTCATGATGAAGCTTCTAACCTCACAAGCCATTTTTATGGTGATTGCTTGTGCAGGTTAGAAGCTTTATCATGAAGAAGGTCGTGAGATCTCCAAACCCTAAATAAGCTATTGCTCTAGAAAACCGACGCGCTGCCGCGTTTCTGCCCGACAAGATTATCCTTGGCTTCATTGATTTTCGACGCGATCAAATCGCTACCACCAGCATCGGGGTGATTGGCTTGCATGACACGCCGGTGCGCCTCCTTGATTTTTTCCAACGCCGCACTCTCGCGCACTCCCAGAATCAGAGCGGCTTCGCGCCGCGTCATCACGGGTTGGAAGCCACCCTCGTAGAACTTGCGAATTCGAGCAGCCGCAGGCCGCGCCTTGAACGCTTGCCAAGCTTCCAAGCTGAATTTCCCTGCCATCGCCGCAGCGGCAACGGACACCCCGGCGATCAACGGCGTCGCCATGATCGCTCTTCCCAACCACAAAAAAGCTCTAAAACCCTCAAAAAACTAGGATCCAACAAAACCCCGAAACCCTAGAATCCCTAAACCCCGCAAATCCCCAAAAAATTCCAAAAATTCCCGAAACCCTCCAAAATCTCGAAGTGGATTCTTAACTTCGATGAGGAACTTCTAATGAGAAAAATAGGATTGAAGCTGAGCACGCACTGTGTCTCCAAAACGGAAGAAAAAAATACAAGTCCCAAAAATCTCCAAAATCTCAAATTGGATTCTTAAATTCGTCCCCACTCACTCAATTGGCTTCTGCAAATTCAGTGCGGCAACTTGTGATGAGAAAAATAGGATTGCGGAACTGAGGACGCACTGCGTCTGCAAATGCCAGAAAAACACTACAAGATTTTGCAAAAATTATAAAAATCTCAAACTTGACTCTCAAATTCCTCCCCGCGCACGCAACTGGCTTCTACAAATTGGATGCGGCGACTTGTGATGAGCCAAAATAGGATTGCAGAAATGAGCACGTACTGTGTCTCCAAACGCTAGAAAAAAAATACACGCCGCCCCCCGATTCCCCCGGATTCCCAAAATCTTCAAAATCTCAAGCTGGATTCTCAAATTCCTCCCTGCGCACTGACTTGGCTTCTGACAATTCGATGCGGCAAATTGTGATGAGCAAAATTAAATTTTGCAAAACTGCGCACGCAATATGTTTCCAGATGCCAGAAAAAGACTACAAGACGTCGAAGTTGGCTGAGAAATGTGACGGCCTGGAAACAACTGACCACGGATTGCAGCAACAGCGGAAGGTGCTTCAGAGCTTTGTTTGTGAAGTTTCTAGAATTGAATTCAGTTGGCGATAGTTGTCGTCAGAGTTTCTTTACGTGGAGCGCACGCCACTTCCTCAAGGGGAGGTGTTTCATGGGAACGAGCGTCTGCGAAGAGGCAGGGAAGGCAGGGGCACCCTTTAACCGTGGAAAGATTGCCCTATTGCCAAGGTAGTGAGCCAAAAATTATCAAACTTGTTTCCCATTTGTTCAAAAAAAAAAAAAAAAAATTATCAAACTCATGGGGTGGATATGGTAGAACCACCCATTACCAACCAGGCATGTATTCCCAACCTGGAGGATGCAACTATTTCCAACCAAGGGTGGCACAAGTTTTCAACCAAAGTTTGGAATGTGATTTTTTCTCCTTTGCAAGGTTGGGACTATAAGGTCATGACACATGTCCTGATATAGTGAGCAAGAAAATAGGAAGTAGTGAGTGGGAAAGTAGTTATGGAATGATCAGAATTGAAGGACTCTATATATTGGATATGGGTTGAGGCCAACTTTTGGCTTTCAAAATCCATAGTAATTTGAATTGAAGGAAAAAAATCATGAAAAATTGGCAATGCCCGTCATTTCTATCTTTCTATAGGGCAGTGAATTTATATTGCCTTCTACTATAGCAGAGCATGTGTGGAATTGCTTAAGTGTTCGACAATGGGTGGTTCTACCATAGGGTACATTCCTTGCGTTTAAAATTTTCTTGAAACTTATTCATTGTACACTTTTAACTTTCAATATCCTCACACTCAGAACTCTTTAATATATTAAATGACATTTTAGAATGTCTTGCATAGTTGTCGTGCTATTATTCTTTGTAGCACATTTGTTTCATATATGACTTATAATATGATTGTTCTACTTCTCATATGTACCAATAGATAGATACATGCCCTTTATATCCAAAGAAACAACAAAGTCATACACCCCCCATGAACTACTCATATCTTCTTTAAAATTCAAATGTTTTACATTCATTAATAGAAGAAAATATAAAAAAATGC